>JAYESA010000004.1:38641961-38786961 GCA_036927795.1 Iris macrosiphon | reverse complement strand
CTGTCTCAGTTGGGATAAGTCCCACTTGAGCCAGGGTCTCAGAATCTAAACCCACAACATCCTGGGGTCCATAATAGGTAGGGTACTCCTCAGTGTCATCTGGAAAAATATATCCAGTCAGGAAAGGAGCAGAGTACAACCCTAACAGCAGTTCTCAAATAATGATAAAAACTATGTAACAGTAAGTAGCTGTGGATAAACAAGATGCATAAATAGATACAAGAAATATATAGACAATAAGGAAGTACTGGAAAGAAATACAATAATGAATAATATGCTGATAGAACAAGAATACTAATGACTAAGTGTGTGAGTACTAGCTTTAACATGTGATCGGCTTGGGAACTTGCACAAGAGTATGATGGCCTGGCTGATTATACGTGCGGTGTATGATCAACACTCACAAGGAACAAGACATGCACAAGGAGGGTATGATCACATATCTACACTAAAATACTCCCCACCCCGACTGGTATAATAGATCCAACCACGGTACGTTATGGCACTAGATTCCCCAAGAAGATAGCTAGTCTCCCCGAGAATCGGTGTCTGTACATGTACAAGATAACCAATGAAACAATACTTGCACCATATACACCATATACCAAGGAATAACATCTCATGACGAGATCCGGATATACCAATCCGTGTAACCATAGTGTCAAGAGAACATGTATATCTACACTAGATACAACGAACATAGAGGATATCATAAATGAGAAACTATCAGAGAATGTACTCGCCTGAAGTCCAATGAACAGTCTCACAAATGTCTGACTCGGTGCCTCGAAGACCTAGACATGGAATACCACATTAATACAAGGTCCCGGAAAGAGAACAAGTCAAACTAGACAATTTCTAGGTCAATAAGTCAATTCTAAGTCAAAAGTCAACTATGGTCAACTCTAAAGTCCACTAAAGTCAAACATGGTCAAACCCAAAGTCAACCTCACAAGACATCTATAAAATAATATAGAGATAAACTACAATAATTTAGGAATCAAATTAGATTCAAAAAGAACTCACACAAAGTATACTAATAATATAATTAATATATACCCTAAAATAATATATATACAACCCAACATTTATATAAATAACATAATATATTATTACAATTATTATTCCTCACAAAACACATATATATATACATATATATATATACAATTATAATATATAATATATACATTAAATCTGTCAAAGCGTCATTGAAAAACAGTGAATAAAATAGGATTAAATCAAAACAGTTTAAATAGTGACAGTCGGGACTGTCACCGAAGGACTGTCACCGAAACCCAAATAATAAACTGCCACTGCTTTGGTTTTCGCTGACAGTTAAACTGTCGCGGAAAAGCGTCGCAGAAAAGTTGCTGTTTCCCGCTGCTGCAATTAATGACAGGTTTGTCATTAATTGCCCGAAGGCTACAGCGGCTGCTATTAGTCGGCTAATTAATGACAGTTTTTACTGTCATTAATTCACTGTCACTAAAACAAGTTATATATATATATAATTATATATATAAAAACAGAATATATAAAACAATATATATATATATATATAAACAGAATATATAAAATAGTATATATAAACCATTAATACAAAAATGTACATATATATATTAATATACACATAAACTTATACCTTCAAATATTTAACAAAGAACATATAATTTACATGGCTAGAAGCACACCTAAAATATTTACATTAATATCCAAATAATTACATAATAATTATAAATAATATAATTACACAATTAAACATACAAATATATTTTATAAAACATTTTATGTATAAATTACATTATTTAACAAGTAGTAACATATATATTTGCATGCAAGAAAGCTACATATTATATTGTACATTATATTAGCACACCCAAAATATAGATCTATGCTACAATAATTACTATAATAAATACACAAAATAAATATTTAATATCCATATATATATACTATTTATAAATGAAGAATTGAACCACAATTAATTAGATCTATGCAAAAATACACACAATTGGAGAGTATCTCACCGTATCCCACTAGATCTAGGATACGCATGCGACACGAGTCCAACACACAACCAAATGCACCCCGAAGGACACAAACAAATCACAAATAATATTTATGAACAAATCAAAGCGTCAAAAGTAGATCTATGTGTCCGTGTCAAAATACGACATGTTCAAAGCCCCGTGTCGGAGGAAAACCCCCAAATGACACGTATCACCAAATAGTTGGGATACGAACCACAAGTATCCCAATATGGACATGACACTAGCCTCAAACACAAATCTCATGTCCAATTGATCTATAGGATCAATTGACACACACAACAAAATATAAATTCGGAATTCCAACAAAATTGACACAAAAAGTACCATAACTTTCTCCATGGGTCTCCTATGAACACAAAACAAAGTCCTATTGGTACTACATACATATAGGTTGATTTTACATGATTAAATCTCAGATTTAGAAGCTATTTAAATGAGAAAATCTGAATTATACCTATTGGGAGATGGATTCCCAATGAAACCTCCAATTGAGATGAACTTGCTTCCAAATTGTAGATCCTTGCTCCTCTTTGTAGATCCTTGCTTCCTTCTTCTAGATCCTTGCTTTCTTCTTCTCTAATGGTGAATTGGGAAGAATTTGGAATGAATTTGGTAGGGAATTGGATTGGGAATGGAGGGAATTTGGTAGTGGGAGAATTCTAGATCTAGATTTGGAATGAGATAAGAGAAGAGAGAAATTTCCCCCCCTCTTTAATAGGCCGGCCATAGCCCCTCCCCCAAGCAATTGTAAAATGTCCAATGTACCCCTTGGGGCCTCTCATGAAGAAATAATTAAGGAAGGAAGCTTCTAGTCTAATCATTTAATTAATTTAATCCATCTCCTTAACTATGGGCTTTCTAAATGGGCCAAGTCTAACTAATTAATTCATGTTGGTCCATGGGTCCAAACTAAACTAGTTGGGTCCACTAAAATAAGTTCAAAATAATTAAATAACATCCAACAATAATTAAATACTACAACAAAAATTATTTACCATGCACAATATTTATTTAAATAGAAAATTACTAAAATATCCTTTTCCCTAAAATGTGGTAGTGACAAGTCTACCCTCCTTAAAATAATTTCGTCCTCGAAATTCAAAGACGAAAACTACCCCCAGAAAATCACAGAACAGAACTAAAGAATCACAACTAACTAATGAACAGAACATAACAATGAACAGAACATAACTAAAAATAACATTCCTCAAGGTACAAACAAATATGGATAACGCTCTCGCATTTCATCCTCTCTCTCCCAAGTAGACTCCCCCGGAGAGTGATGCCTCCATGCGACGCGCACCAAAGGAATAGTCTGGTTCCTCAGCACCTTCTCTCTCCGATCCAGAATTCCAACTGGCTGCTCTGGATAGCTAAGAGTAGGGCCCACCTCTATCTCTGAGTGATCCAATACATGACTAGGATCTGCCACGTATCGTCTCAACTGCGACACATGAAACACGTTGTGCACTCCCTCCAATGTAGGTGGCAAGTCTAGTCTATAAGCAACTGCACCGACCCTCTCTAAAATAGTGAAAGGTCCAATGAATTGCGGACTAAGCTTTCCGCCTCCACCGAAGCGAATCGTGCCTCGTGTCGGAGAAATCCTCAGAAATACCAAACCACCCACCTAGAACAAAATACCACCTTAAGAACTTATCTATAACAAACAACCAAGAACAAGCACACAAAATAAAATCTAAACTATACCTCAAACTCCAAGGGTCTCCGATGGCTATCGGCCCAATGCCGTTGTCTGTCCTGCGCCACTCGAAGTCTGTCTCTGATCAACTGAACCTTCTCTGCTGCATCCACAACCATCTCTGGCCCAAGCAAAACTCTCTCTCCAACATCGTCCCAAGACAAAGGAGTACGACACCTCCGACCATATAGAGCTTCAAAAGGTGACATCTCTATACTGGCCTGGTAACTGTTGTTGTAAGCAAACTCTACCAAATGGAGATGGTCTTCCCAAGAACCTCCGAAATCTAGTACACAAGTGCGCAACATATCCTCGAGAGTCTGAATAGTCCTCTCTGACTGCCCATCTGTCTGGGGATGATATGCAGTACTGAATTTGAGCTGAGTGCCCAAACTCTCCTGCAAACTCCTCCAGAAATGAGAAGTGAAACGACTATCTCGATCTGAGACTATGCTGACGGGAACTCCATGTATCCTAACGATCTGCCTCACATACATCTCTGCCAGCTTCTCCGTAGACAAACCCACCTTGAAAGGCAAAAAGTGGGCCGACTTGGTCAATCTATCAACAATGACCCAAATCGCGTCTTTCCCTCCTGGAGATCGTGGTAGTTCGGACACAAAATCCATAGTAATGTGTTCCCACTTCCACTCTGGAATGGGTAATGGCTGAAGTAAACCTCCTGGCCTCTGCCTCTCGGCTTTCACCTGCTGGCACACTAAGCATCTGGATACAAACTGTGCCACTTCCCTCTTCATGCCATACCACCACACACTCTCTCGCATATCCTGATACATCTTGTTAGCACCTGGATGTATGGAATACTGAGAGCGATGCGCTTCCTGCAATATCTTCTCTCGCAACTCCCCACTAGGCACACACAATCTAACTCCATGCCTCAAAGATCCATCCTCTGCAATAGTGAAATTATCCTCCAATCCTGCTCTCACCTTAGCTCTGATACTCCTCAAGGATACATCATCATACTGTGCTGCCTTGATCCTGTCCATCAAATCTGAGTGTATCTGCAATCCCCACATCTGCATAGCACACCCAGGAACAATCACCTCAATGCCCAAGCTCTCCAAGTCCTCCAACAGATATCGATCCTGCGTCAAGAACATAGCTACCGGATACCTGCTCAAAGCATCGGCAACTACATTGGCTTTCCCAGGATGATATTGCAAAGAGATATCAAAATCCTTCATCAGTTCCAACCACCGACGCTGCCTCATGTTCAACTCCTTCTGCGTGAAAACGTACTTCAAGCTTTTGTGGTCTGTGAAGATCTCCACGCGCTCTCCGTACAAATAATGTTTCCACAACTTCAGGGCGAATATGACAGCTGCCAACTCCAAATCATGGGTAGGATAGTTCTTTTCATGAGGACGCAATTGCCTGGATGCATAGGCAATCACTTTCCCATGCTGCTGAAGAACACAACCTAAACCCTTTCCCGATGCATCACTATAAATAGTGAAACCTCCGGACCCTGATGGCAATGGCAAAATAGGAGCAGACGTCAACCTCTTCTTCAACTCCTCAAAATCAGCCTGGCAATCTTCCGTCCAAACAAACTCCACATCCTTCCTTGTGAGTCTGGTCATCGGCTCGGCAACCCTCGAAAAATCTTGCACAAACTTTCTGTAGTAGCCTGCCAATCCCAAGAAACTCCTGATCTCTGCTACCGAACTCGGAGTCTTCCAAGATTCCACTGCTGAAATCTTCTTCGGATCCACTGAAATACCATCACCAGTCACAACATGCCCCAAGAATTCCACCTTGTCCAAGAAAAACTCACATTTGGACAACTTTCCATACAGCTTCTCCTTCCTCAGCACATCCAACACAATCCTCAAATGCTCCTTATGCTCCTCCGGTGTCCTCGAGTATATGAGTATGTCGTCGATGAACACCACCACGAACTTGTCAAGGTACTGGTGGAACACCTTGTTCATCAAGTTCATAAATACCGCCGGTGCATTAGTCAAACCAAACGGCATCACCATAAACTCGTACTGACCATACCGAGTTCTAAAAGCAGTCTTCGGTATGTCCTCCGGCTTCACCTTCACCTGATGGTAGCCTGATCTCAAATCTATCTTAGAAAATACCTTGGCACCACTCAACTGATCAAACAGATCATCAATCCGTGGCAAAGGATACTTATTCTTGATAGTGAGATTATTCAAAGCCCTGTAATCAATGCACATGCACACCGATCCATCCTTCTTCGGTACAAACAATACCGGAGCTCCCCATGGTGAAGAACTCGATCTGATAAACCCCTTATCCTGTAATTCGTCCACCTGCTTCTTCAACTCGACCAGCTCGCTGTTGTTTACTCTATAGACATGCTGCGAAATTGGTTCTGCACCTGGCACCAAGTCTATAGAAAATTTAACATCTCGATCTGGCGGCAATCCTGGCAATTCTTCAGGAAACACATCCAAAAATTCTGCTATCAACGGATGCGGCAACTCCTTGTCTTCCACCATAGCTCCACAAATAATGCCTTCTCCCTGCTCTGCAGCTTCTCTAGCAAACTCGAACTCTGGCTCTCCTGGCGAACCAAACAAAACTCTACCTCCTCTACAATCTATGCTAGCACGGTGCCTACTCAACCAATCCATCCCGAGTATAATGTCGTAGCTCGGAAGTGGCATTACAAGTAGACATGCACTCAACTCCCGGCCTCCCAGAGTAACTCCCCGATCCTTGCAAATATCATTAACCAGGATAATGCCTCCCCCGGTCATGATCTTGCAAGTCCTAAGCAAAGACTCAGCTACCAAACCATGCTTTAGAGCAAAAGAAACAGATACAAAACTATGGGAAGCACCACTATCAAACAAAGCTAAAGATGGAATGGAATCAAGAAGAATAGAACCTGCGATGATATCTCCTGTGGGTTCCTCCTCTTCGACTGTCATAGCAAACGCTCGTCCCTGCCGAGCACCTCCCTGCTGCTGATGCTGGACAAAACGCTGCTGCTGTGTCGGAAGCGGTCCCCTCGGTTATGCTGCAGGTGGTCTTATCTGTGCCCTCGGAGCTGGAGCTGCTCCCTGAACTGCACGACGAGGACACTCCCTCAATTGATGCCCTTCAGTACCACAATACAAACAAACTCCTAGCCTCTTTCTGCAAACTTCCCAGATGTGGCCGGGCTTCTTGCAGAAGTTGCATAGAGCTTGCTGTAACTGCCTCTGCTGCTGAGGTGCCTGGTAAAAAGGCGCTCTAGCTGGAGTCTGGTTCTGCTGTGGCTGCTGGAAAGGTCTGGACTGGAAATGAGGACGTTTGGCAGATACTGCACTGCCGTTGGCCCCCAGAAAAGAATTACGGTCTCTCTTGGTCTTCAAACCCAGATCCCGCTCAACCTTGCGTGCCTCCGCAAGTATCTCCGAGTATGTCTCATAAAAAGACGGAATAAGGATCAATATGGCACAAGATGTAAGACATCAAGGAAAGGACAGTTTAAGGGTTCAAGTATCAATGTCAAAGGAGAATAGTTGAATCAAAAGAATTTTCCTAGATGTGATTGAGTATCTCAGCCTATATCCTATATCCTATTGCAGGCTCGCAGTAGTACAACTAAGTTGTCGCACTACCACGATATCACATACTTGTGAAGCTAGACCTGCATGGGCCACCACCAAAAATGTGTCACGACCCGCACCCGGGGTAAGGGTACTAGTCGGAAACAACGCCCAGCCTACGCCGCAGAATCGGCGGTAGAACGCTGTCTAAAAAGTCTATCTAATATAATAAACCACCAAAAGATAGTGTACTCAATCACAGAACTAAGATAGAATGAACACGAATCAGATAAGAATAGAATAGTCACAATACAACTCATGAGTCTAAAATAATACATCAATGAGTCTGAAGAAAATTACAGAAATATGCTGGAGACAAATCCAGTACAAAAGAATACTACAAAACTATAAAGCTACAACTCCAGGGTCAACTGTCTCAGTTGGGATAAGTCCCACTTGAGCCAGGGTCTCAGAATCTAAACCCACAATATCCTGGGGTCCATAATAGGTAGGGTACTCCTCAGTGTCATCTGGAAAAATATATCCAGTCAGGAAAGGAGCAGAGTACAACCCTAACAGCAGTTCTCAAATAATGATAAAAACTATGTAACAGTAAGTAGCTGTGGATAAACAAGATGCATAAATAGATACAAGAAATATATAGACAATAAGGAAGTACTGGAAAGAAATACAATAATGAATAATATGCTGATAGAACAAGAATACTAATGACTAAGTGTGTGAGTACTAGCTTTAACATGTGATCGGCTTGGGAACTTGCACAAGAGTATGATGGCCTGGCTGATTATACGTGCGGTGTATGATCAACACTCACAAGGAACAAGACATGCACAAGGAGGGTATGATCACATATCTACACTAAAATACTCCCCACCCCGACTGGTATAATAGATCCAACCACGGTACGTTATGGCACTAGATTCCCCAAGAAGATAGCTAGTCTCCCCGAGAATCGATGTCTGTACATGTACAAGATAACCAATGAAACAATACTTGCACCATATACACCATATACCAAGGAATAACATCTCATGACGAGATCCGGATATACCAATCCGTGTAACCATAGTGTCAAGAGAACATGTATATCTACACTAGATACAACGAACATAGAGGATATCATAAATGAGAAACTATCAGAGAATGTACTCGCCTGAAGTCCAATGAACAGTCTCACAAATGTCTGACTCGGTGCCTCGAAGACCTAGACATGGAATACCACATTAATACAAGGTCCCGGAAAGAGAACAAGTCAAACTAGGCAATTTCTAGGTCAATAAGTCAATTCTAAGTCAAAAGTCAACTATGGTCAACTCTAAAGTCCACTAAAGTCAAACATGGTCAAACCCAAAGTCAACCTCACAAGACATCTATAAAATAATATAGAGATAAACTACAATAATTTAGGAATCAAATTAGATTCAAAAAGAACTCACACAAAGTATACTAATAATATAATTAATATATACCCTAAAATAATATATATACAACCCAACATTTATATAAATAACATAATATATTATTACAATTATTATTCCTCACAAAACACATATATATATATATACATATATATATACAATTATAATATATAATATATACATTAAATCTGTCAAAGCGTCATTGAAAAACAGTGAATAAAATAGGATTAAATCAAAACAGTTTAAATAGTGACAGTCGGGACTGTCACCGAAGGACTGTCACCGAAACCCAAATAATAAACTGCCACTGCTTTGGTTTTCGCTGACAGTTAAACTGTCGCGGAAAAGCGTCGCAGAAAAGCTGCTGTTTTCCGCTGTTGCAATTAATGACAGGTTTGTCATTAATTGCCCGAAGGCTACAGCGGCTGCTATTAGTCGGCTAATTAATGACAGTTTTTACTGTCATTAATTCACTGTCACTAAAACAAGTTATATATATATATAATTATATATATAAAAACAGAATATATAAAACAATATATATATATATATATATATATAAACAGAATATATAAAACAGTATATATAAACCATTAATACAAAAATGTACATATATATATTAATATACACATAAACTTATACCTTCAAATATTTAACAAAGAACATATAATTTACATGGCTAGAAGCACACCTAAAATATTTACATTAATATCCAAATAATTACATAATAATTATAAATAATATAATTACACAATTAAACATACAAATATATTTTATAAAACATTTTATGTATAAATTATATTATTTAACAAGTAGTAACATATATATTTGCATGCAAGAAAGCTACATATTATATTGTACATTATATTAGCACACCCAAAATATAGATCTATGCTACAATAATTACTATAATAAATACACAAAATAAATATTTAATATCCATATATATATACTATTTATAAATGAAGAATTGAACCACAATTAATTAGATCTATGCAAAAATACACACAATTGGAGAGTATCTCACCGTATCCCACTAGATCTAGGATACGCATGCGACACGAGTCCAACACACAACCAAATGCACCCCGAAGGACACAAACAAATCACAAATAATATTTATGAATAAATCAAAGCGTCAAAAGTAGATCTATGTGTCCGTGTCAAAATACGACATGTTCAAAGCCCCGTGTCGGAGGAAAACCCCCAAATGACACGTATCAGCAAATAGTTGGGATACGAACCACAAGTATCCCAATATGGACACGACACTAGCCTCAAACACAAATCTCATGTCCAATTGATCTATAGGATCAATTGACACACACAACAAAATATAAATTCGGAATTCCAATAAAATTGACACAAAAAGTACCATAACTTTCTCCATGGGTCTCCTATAAACACAAAACAAAGTCCTATGGGTACTACATACATATAGGTTGATTTTACATGATTAAATCTCAGATTTAGAAGCTATTTAAATGGAAAAATCTGAATTATACCTATTGGGAGATGGATTCCCAACGAAACCTCCAATTGAGATGAACTTGCTTCCAAATTGTAGATCCTTGCTCCTCTTTGTAGATCCTTGCTTCCTTCTTCTAGATCCTTGCTTTCTTCTTCTCTAATGGTGAATTGGGAAGAATTTGGAATGAATTTGGTAGGGAATTGGATTGGGAATGGAGGGAATTTGGTAGTGGGAGAATTCTAGATCTAGATTTGGAATGAGATGAGAGGAGAGAGAAATTTCCCCCCCTCTTTAATAGGCCGGCCATAGCCCCTCCCCCAAGCAATTGTAAAATGTCCAATGTACCCCTTGGGGCCTCTCATGAAGAAATAATTAAGGAAGGAAGCTTCTAGTCTAATTATTTAATTAATTTAATCCATCTCCTTAACTATGGGCTTTCTAAATGGGCCAAGTCTAACTAATTAATTCATGTTGGTCCATGGGTCCAAACTAAACTAGTTGGGTCCACTAAAATAAGTCTAAAATAATTAAATAACATCCAACAATAATTAAATACTACAACAAAAATTATTTACCATGCACAATATTTATTTAAATAGGAAATTACTAAAATACCCTTTTTCCTAAAATGTGGTAGTGACAGTTGGATCTATTATACCAGTCGGGGTTGGAGAGTATTTTAGTGTAGATATATGATCATACCCTCCTTGTATCAATTCTTGCTCTTGAATAGTGTTAATCATGCACTGCATGTATGATTAGCAAGGCCATAAATATTGTATCATGTTCTCATAAATATTTTAGTATAGATATATGATCATACCCTCCTTGTATCAATTATTGCTCTTGAATAGTGTTAATCATGTACCATACGTATAATTAGCCAGGCCACAAATATTGTATCTAAATTTTTTGGGCCTGAGACAAGTGCCTCATGGGCCTCATATTAAGTCTAGCTATGAGCTTGACCTGAGGAAGGCATATGATATGGTTAACATGGATTTTGTTGTTAAAGCATACTTGCTATGGGTTTTGATAGGATATGGCTGGACAGAGTTTGGGAGTGTATCACGATGGTGAATTTTTCTATCCTCATCAAAGGACAACCGCATGGGTTCATCAGAAGTAATCGGGGACTACGCCAGGGCGATCCTCTCTCGCTATAGTTGTTTACGCTTATGACGGAGTATTTCATGTTCTTGTTGGATGTAGATGTGAATATATGTATAGTAGTGCCACTGTATAAGGTGGTTCATCCGCGTGTCCCGAACCTCATTTATGCATATGACTTATTAGTGTTCTTGATGCCTTCGATGGGAGGGCTCGGAGTCGTTACTGAGATTATGAAGGAGTTTGGGCAATTGACAATTCTATACCTCAATAGTTTGGCTCATATTCCTACACGAGTCATGCACATATGGACCAATAAAAATGGACTACTTCATGCCATGTGCACTAGTACACTTAATTCCTATTGGTCCACATGCATGTGCATGGCTCATGCAGGAATATGAGCCAATGGTGTGTGTGTGTATATATATATATATATATATATATATATATATATATATATATATATATATATATATATATATATATATATATATATATGTATATTCAAACTACTAAAATGACTGCTATGGTGATAAAAGTAACTCATCTGATATTATGTTTACTACTCTACCAACATAAGAATATTCAACTAGTAAGTATTTAGTATGTTTAAGGTTTCGGTTGGGTGATAAAAGTAATCTAACTTATTTTTGAACATTGTATGTGATTTTTTTTCCTTTTTCTGTTGTCAAGTTTTTCTATCATAGTATGGCCTACCTATTCCTTTTCTAAAATGGCTTTAGATTCATAGTTTGAATACCAGGCAAAATTCTTAGAGTGCATTATCATGGACATTCTCAGTTCTGAATGGTTATGTATCATTCATTATGTCTACTAACAGTACAATTTTTTCCATCAAAAACAAATATATAAAAAAATCATATTTAATGTTATTCTACAAATCATGTGCTGCACCTTAGAGCTATAATTTTTCTGATACCATACTTTTTTTTGGTTATTTTAGTTCCTTAGTTTTTCTGATTATTTTAGGACCTATCAATTATTGTTCAAAAATGGGAACACATTACACAATATCCCAATACACGAATTCGTTACTCATATACCTCACTGATTCGTCACTCATATACCTCATCGATCACAGAATCAATATAATATGATAGATAATTTTATGTAATCGTACTAAAGGTGAGAGGAACCATGACACAAGTTGTGATAGGTGGAAAAACTTTATGGACAGGGCATTCTGTTTGAACTTTGTTTACAATATTCCAACATTCAAAAGAATGTAGGTATACAAGTTAACTGCCTCTCAGTATCATCATAGATTCTAAATTTGTTGCTTCTCATTTTAAACTTATGAATAATTTATAGTACAACCTTTTGGAATAACATGTATCATAACACAGTAAGTACAACGTATTCAACTAAAACTAACAAACAAACTAGACAAACACATAAAGTTTAAATGGTTTGAAGTTGTGAAACTGGTTACCTTCCTTCATATATTTCAATATCCATGCATCGTCCTTTGTCATCCTTAGCCTTTCCCCTGCCTCTTTTCTTTCCAACGGTTGAACTTATTCAAATAAAGTAGAACAATAAGCAAAGCAGTACATATTGAACCGTTAAAGTCAAATAGCATAGGCATTACCTATTGATCTAATAAGATATATAGGTTGATAGTTGGTATCGATTATTTTTAGTTCATAAATATAATATATACTTAATAATATAGATTCTAGAACTTGATCCGGTTAAGATACCCAAAAAAATATTGTCCTGCATGAATTTATAACTATAGATGTAAAATCATAGAGTTACTGTGTCATACATGATATGATGTGCAAGCAAATTAATACACGATATAATTGTAGAACATCAAAAAAATAGACTTGGCATAAGAGCCAAAGCAGCCAAATATGCGAAAAGTTGGCCTCTATGCAAAAAAAAACCAGCTTCACTAAAATGATCTAGATTCACCAAAAAGATTAAGCCCGGTGACATCTTTAAAAATAGAGTGCCTATTTGCCAAAAGTGATCAAAGCTGGCCTCTTCGTAGAGATATTTGGCCTTACCAAAATTTCCTACCTTGCCAAAATTTTCTTCCTCGTCGAAACTTACCACTTCGTCAAAAACTTCCACATGGCTACTAGTGACAAAAATAAAGCTGTCAACACAGTAGACGAGGAAAATATCATAAATTTTTGGGTGCACTTCCCTCGATTAAAGTACACAGTCGCAGAAGACCATTGCCTATGCCTGAATGACATGTGACCGCTTCCTCTATCACCATATTAATGATCTTCATTAATGTGCTACCACGCAACTACTATTTTTGTGGCTGCATTAATGGCGAGTAGCCATGTGGAGTGAACTCCTTGGAGATTCTTGTGCACAAAAGGGTTCTCAGTCATAAAGTATATTGCGCATGGAAGAGTGCTCATCTAGAGTGTTTTGCGTGTAGAAGAGTGCTCATCCAGAGTATTTTGAGCATATAATCTTGTGCTTATCTAAGAAAGCCTCTTGTGCGCATAATGGTCTTAGTCCCAGAATATTCCTGTACGCAGAATGATATTCTGCTAAAGAGTCTCTTGCATGGAGAATGTCACCCATCAAAAGAGTGTTTTATATGTACTGCCAATATACCATCCATGTATGAATTTGTGCAGTATGGGACTTTTAACACAAATATGGACCGTTAGATCTAATATGGATGGTCAGGACCGATGTTGGCTGGCTTAGGGGTTAAGTTAGGGTTTCTTAGCTCTAAGGGACTATCATCTAATAGTGCTCATTGAGGAGATTGAAGGAAAATTTCACAAATCTTTGAGAAGATATGTGCTCGTTCGTAAGACTTACTCTTCAAGTCCAAAGGAGGTTCTGATCGTGGTTCCATTAACTTTGCCTGGGAGATCATCATCATTGGATGGTGGACAACAACTTGCTTGGTGATAGTCTAGTTAGGGTTGGAGTTTTGTGATCTTGTGTTGCTCCTTCTTGAGATTTGAAAGGTAACTATTCTTGGGACATGGAATCAATGTATAACTTGTATCAATCTTATGATAATATAGATCGGGATTTGTTTAGTGAGTAAGCCAGTACCATATATCCTTATGTTTTGGATCTATCTTGGTTCTTCTAGTAGTTGTTATCATGATCTATATCTTTTGGTGGAATAGGTGATGTCAAAGTATTATGCGCGCACGTGTCTGCCAGGTTCGATTTCCCTTGAGGAACACATAGATCATACTTTGTGGTGTTTGCATTGCTAATGGCCTTGCTTTTGCTACAGCTCGTTGGGAAGTCACCCATGGTTTATTTGAATAATAATCTTAAGGGTTGTGCCGCAAATAATGTTGCAAAACTTGAGATTATGGAGCCTTGTTTCAATGTAAAAGACGTATTATCAATTTAAGTTCCAAATATAGCAAGGTGCAGAACTAATATAGTTTATTGTCATGTTACCTGTAGGATACGGTACAATATGATAGTTGATGATGAAGAAAATAGGGGTATTACTCCAGGAACGGTAAACAAATGTTATTGCTGGTTCTTCTTTATATTTTTATCCATTTTCTTGTATTTTGTAGGTTTTGTTTCTTGCATTCATTGGGAAGGTGAATTTATAAGCTTTTGGTACTGGTTTAAAAATCCATTTGGTGTCAATCTTCTTTTAGTTCTTTGTCTTCAAATTCTTAGTAGCAGAAAGGCTCTTAAATCTCATATTGTTGAAGATCTATATTGTGCTTAAATGCTAAAAAAATGAGTTCAGCAATTTTAAGGTCTATATTTTCCATCAACTATGATGGGTTATTTCTTGTGGTTACTTTCTATCTATCTATCTACGAAGTTTGTAATTGATACTATAGTTCTGAAACAAAAGGGACCGAAGTTTGTAATTGATACTATATTTTCCATAACTTTGCCAAGGGAACGAAGGGAGCAGTTTTAAAGGCTGAAGAAGGCAGGTGGGCACGAATGATTTTTCCTCTATATTTCTCTACAACATCAGTTATTGACCCTTAGGAAGAGCCCCAAAAAATTTGTTGCAGAATGTTACATACAGTAGTACACTTACTAATACACATTATTATTGAAGACAACAGATTGTCAAACTTTAATTTGATCGATAATGATAGGCATATATAGACATGGGTCTCATCAACCTTGAGAAATTCATGTTCAAAAGAATCATATGAATGATGCTCTTTCTTATATTTCAGTTTGAATGTACATACATAATTTGGATACAGTTGAATCTCGATAGGACTTTTATAGTGATACAATTCAGTAGTCCTCTGTTTCTTGTGCAAAACTTTGACGCATAAACAACAAAAGCATATCTCTATCTCATCTCATCTTAGTTTGAATGTACATAATTCACTATTCTTCTACAAAACTTTGTTTACTCATTCTTGTGCAAACTCACAAAACTTTGAGACAACAAAAGCACATCTCATCTTAGTGAAATCTGACCCATACTCCCTGGCTGCTGGGCACTCCTGCATGAACCACAAACAAGAGATAGTATCCGGGCGGTGCGATCTATGGCGTCGGCAGTGCGAGGATGTCTGCCTCGTACATGAAGGGGGCCCCGCTGGCCTCGTCCCCTCCATTGTCAGCACCACCATCCGTTGGTTCATCCCCACCGAGTGCGTCTGGAACGAGGGAGCGATCGCCACCACCTCCACCTCCGGCCCCGGCCACCGGAGGAACCCGGTCACCGAGAACGTCACGGAGATCCTCTCCCCATAGCCAACTGCGCCCCACCCGCTTTCGATCCTTGGCCGTAGCCCGCTCAAGGCGGAGTCCAGGTACGGTGGGTGGAATGCCTCCATGCTCAGCTCCGTTGGGTAGTTGGTCATTTTGGAGAAGTCGTAGGTGCGGTGCGGGTTACTTCCTGCCACCAGGACCCGCCCGAAGATGTCCAGGATCGCCGAGGAGTGGTACAGCCGGGGGATCTGGGATGGGTTGAGGACCTGGAATCGTGACCCGGCAGGGGACTTGGGGGAGTACATGACCGGCGTGTACACCGGGTTCTCCGCCAGCTCCCACGCGGCAGTGCCAGACCCGGCACCGTTCACAATCAGCACGTCTCCTGAATGAAGCAGCACCATATCACCCATCACCCGCGGCATCGGCATCGTCTCCATGGCCCAAGCTGGGTTCGGGTCGGTGACGGTGATCCGCCCGCAGGTCTTTGCAGCGGGTAAAAAGACCTTCCTGGTATTGGCCGCCTCATAGGAGCCGGACGGCGCACCGCCGCAGACCAGCACCTCTGCCCGGGTCGTCGGCGGGTCGGGATGCTGCGGATGCAGCGGTAGCAGCACCGAGGACCCGGTACTTGGATAGCTCCTGGAAATTGAATCTGGAATTGGCGGGAGGGTCTTGACAATGACGTTGCGGATCGGATCGAGGATGACGGATTGGGTATTGGCGAAGACGAAGAGGGAGCCGTCGGGGAGGAGGTGGAGGAAGGGGTAGAGGTTGTTCTCGATGCGGGGCCCGTCGCTCGTCTGCATCAGGAAGGGTAAGTTGTAGGGCTGCTGCTGCTTCTTGGGGAAGAACTCGAAGGAGAACTGGCGGCGGCCGCCCACGATGATGACGTCCTCGTCGGGGAGGATCTGGTTGGAGGCGTACCAGCGGCGCACGGAGAGGAAGTTGGGGAACTCGAACCAGTCGGCATTGGCATTGGCATTGGCATTGGCGTTGGCGTTGTCGTTGGCATTGGCGGTCGTGCCACTGCCGCCTAGGGTGTCGAGGGAGCGGATGGCGCGATCGCCGTCCTTGTAGCCGCCTGTCTGGAGGAAGGTGCCATTGGGGAGGAGGGTGCCGGAGGAGCACCAGGTGTCGGTGCGGAGGGTGAGGGGCGGAGGGAGGAGGTGTGGAGGTCCAAGAGGAGGGAGTGGGCGCTGCAGTCGGGCTTCAGGGGGCAGCTGCTGCCCTCGGGGAGGGACAGGTTGGACCGGCCTGCGTCCGTTCGGTCGAAAACGAGCACGCTATCTCCCGGGAGGAGTTGCATGTGCATAGCCGAGATGCCGATGCTCTCATGGACGAGCTGCCAATCCCCTCCTCCTCTGCGGTGGATGCCGACGACGGTTTCGGAAGAGGAGGAGGACATCACCATCGCCATCGACATGGACACAAGGAGGAGAACAAGGAGAAGGACCGCATTGCTGCTATTGCTAATGATGGTGGTTTCCATACTGGGGAAAATTAATTCTAGTACCGTAGACAATGGTCTTCCTTATATCCTATTTATACCCTCCCTTCTATTATTTGTTGGATATGGATCTCTCAATCTATTCCAACTATCTAAGTCCTATTTGAGTCCTATCTAATCTAATAAAAATAATTCTAACAAACAAAATAATTGGATTCTCAAATCTTTGATTGAGATCCTCATTCCAATCTAGAGGGTTAGAACTTATTATTATTATATATACTAACAAACAATTAACTATATAATGGTGGTGGTAGTTTCCATATTAGGAAACTCTAGTAATGTAATGTAATGTAGACAATGTTCGTTATGTCCTATTTATACCCTCTAGTCCTATCTAATCTAATAAAAAAAAAATCTAACAAACAAAGCAAATATTCTAACAATCTCTTCCTACTTCCTAGTCCTATATATTTGAGAACCATTAGGACTACATCCATATTTGGAAAGACAACTCTAGTAATATAACGTAATGGGTAGACAATGGCCCCATTTATATCCTTCTACTGGATACATTCGGATATCTCAAGCAAAAAAAAAAAAATCTCAAATCTTTTATTGAGATTGACATCCTCAGTAAAATTTATTTAAATTTAAATTAATATATTCAATTAGAAATATAACTTAAAAGTATTCGTGAATGAGTATAACTTAAATGCATTCGTGAATGAGTATATGTTAATTAGAATATATTCAATTCATATTTAAAATATTTTTAATATATTTTTAATATATTTTATTTTTTATGAAATATGATATAATATATAAAAATTTAATATATTTGTTTACTTTAAATTTGACAAATAGATAAAAAAAATTATCATTTTTTTTATAGAAAAATCAACAAATAGATAATATCACATCTATTATGATCCAAAATATAGTACTTGTTTTTATATTATTTACTTGTTTCTTTTTAAACAAAATAAATTATGTGTATGGATAATGACAAGTTATCTATAAAATTATTATGTTATTTAAAAAAAAAATTGACTAGTTATAATAATAAAGTTTATATTGATTTATTTATAAATAAAATAAATAGAAAAATTATTATCAATATTACATCAAAAATATTAATTTAATAAATTTGACTAAGGATTTCAATCTCCAATCTTTAATCTTATAATGCGGCTTGGAGTCGACACAAATTTGAGCCGTCCAAGCTGTATGTAAATACTCAAGCAATTTTTCTTTTAAACTTACGTAGATAAATAAAAACTATTTTAAATATAAACTATTTTTAATAATGTAGACAATGGTAGTCCTTATGCCCTATTTATACCCTCCCTTCTATTGTTGGATACGGATCTCTCAATCTAGTCCAACTATCTAGTCCTATCTGAATCCTATCTAATATAATAAAAAAATTCTAACAGCATAAAGTAAAAAAAAAAAATCTCAAATCTTTGATTGAGATCCTCGGTCAAATCTAGAGGGTTAGATATTATTATTATTATTATTATTATTATTATTATTATATATACTAACAAACAATTAACTATATAATGGTGGTGGTAGTTTACATATTGGGAAACTCTAGTAATGTAATGTAGAAAATGTTCGTTATGCCCTATTAATACCCTCTAGTGCTATCTAATCTAATAAAAAAAATTCTAACAAACAAAGCAAATATTCTAACAATCTCTTCCTACTCCCTAGTCCTATATATTTGAGAAGAACTAGGACTACATCCATATTTGCAAAGAAAACTCTGGTAATATAACGTAATGGGTAGACAATGGTCCTATTTATATCCTTCTACTAGATACATAATGATATCTCAAGCAAAGAAAAAAATTCAAATTTTTTATAGAGATTGACATCCTCAGTAAAATTTATTTAAATTAATATTTTGGATATAATATTAATAATATTTTTTATATCTATCTTATTTATAAATAAATTAATATAAACTTTATTTCTATCTCTACTCTTATAATGAGGTTTCAAAACGGCTAGTCTTTTCAAAACTTTTTATAAAAAGTAGAAATATATCCATAATAAATTATAATTAAAATAAATTTAAAATATTTCATAATAATATTAAAAAAAATTATTTTACTTGCAACGCACGTGCATTTACTAGTTATTATAACTACTCAAAATTTATTTGCTTTAAATGACATTGATAATTTTATAGATAACTTGTCATTATCCATACACATAGTTTATTTTGTTTAAAATAAAATTAAATAAATAATATAAAAACAAAGCACTATATTTTGGATGATAATATATTTAATCTTATCTATTTTGATGATTTTTTTTTGTATACAAATTTGATAAAAAATTATCTATTTGTCAAATTTAAAGTAAAAAAAATATTGTATATATTATATCATATTTCATAAAAAATATTAAAAATGGTTTAAATATCAATTGAATATATTATAATTAACATATACTCATTAAAGAATGCATTTAAGTTATACTAGTAAATTCACATGCCTTGCACGTAAAATAATTTTTTCCTTCTAATATTAATATAAAATTATATAATATTTAAATATATTTAATTTAAAATTTATTATATATATTTTTATGTTTTAATTAGAATTTGTTACATATTTGATTATATTTTAATTATAATTAGTTATGGATATATTTTTACTTTTCTAAAGAGTCTTAAAAATGGTTAGCTAAGTAATATTATTAAATTATAAATTAAATCTCTTTCTAACTCATGTGGTTAAGATAGGAGGTATTCTCCCAGGTTGGTTGAGTTCAAATCCGTGTAGTCTTATTTATAAGATATTTAAATATTTTCAATATTTTTTTATTATCTAATATTAATTTTAAAAAACTAATTAATTGACGATATATATACATACGACTTAGACGGCTTACTTTTGAGCTATTTTGAAGCCACATATATTATGAAAGATATATAATCTATAATCTACAAGCGCTCCCGTACTCATAACAAGAGACTCTTTGATAAGAGCTTCAATTCCAATATTTTCCAACAAATTTAGATTTATACTGGACTTATTGGAGATCAATCGGTTAATATTGTTGCATGCAAATAATCGACCAATGTAGGATATTTGAATCATTTCACCATTATATATAACCCAACAGAATCTAGGTAATTATCCTTGGACTGTCCAGCGTATAGACAATTATCATATTCCTTAAAATAATTATTTACTCTTTCGTCCCTCATCTTTTTATTTTCGTTTATGAACCCAAATATCTACAAAATCAGGGGCTTAAGAGATTAAAAAAAAAAACTTAATACAAACATCTGTGCTACATAATCTGGTCACTGGGACACTTCTAATTCTCAACGAACATGTATTAATAACAAAGTTATATATTTTCAAACTCAGTTTTCAAAACTAAATTCCAAACATATCCATAGACTCTATTAAATAATTAATATTACGTAAAAAAAATTGTTGAAAAAAAAATAATTTGTTTTAAATAACATCATGGGAAATCAAACTTGACAAACCAAGAAGAATGACTCCCACCTTAATCACATGAGAGAAAAGAGGTGTTTGATTATAATTATATAATATTATGTAGTTAAACAATTAGTTAAAATTTATTTAATTTTAATTACGTGAGGATATACGTACAGCTTAGATGGCTAGCATTTTCAAGACTTTTTATAAAAATTAGAAATAGATCCATAATAAATTATATTTAAAATATATTTATACTATTTTATAATAATATTAGAAAATTTTATTTTTTATGGAACGCACGTGCATTTACTAGTTATTATAACTACTCAAAATTTATTTGCTTTAAGTAACATAGATAATATTATAGATAACTTGTCATTATCCATATACATAATTTATTTTGTTTAAAAAATAAATCAAGTAAATAATATAAAAAAAAGTACTATATTTTTGATGATAATAGATTTAATATTATCTATTTGTTGTTGTTTTTTTGTACAAAAATTTGATAAAACATTATCTATTTGTCAAATTTAAAGTCAACAAATAAATTAAATTTGTATATATTATATCATATTTCATTAAAAAAATAAAATATATTAAAAATAGTTTAAATATCAATTAAATATATTCTAATTAACATATACTCATTAACGAATGCATTTAAGTTATACTAATAATTTTTTTTCTTCTGATATTAGTATAAAATTATTTAAATATTTAAATAATTTACTAGTATAATAAATATATTAAAAATAGTTTTTATTTATCTTCGTAAGTTTAAAAAAAAATTGGTTGACTATTTACATACAGCTTGGACGGCTCAAATTTGAGCGATTCCAAGTCGCATTATAAGATTGGAGATTGAGATCCTCAGTCAATTTATTTAAATTAATATTTTTGATGTAATATTGATAATATTTTTTATATTTATTTTATTTATAAATAAATTAATATAAAATTTATTATTATAGTTATAACGTGGGTTACTAAAGGGTTGGATTCTCACATTCTAGTCTCACATTGGTTAGAGATTAGTATTACACCTTCACTGGGTTGTACAAATAAGGTCTTTGCCTCCCTCTATGGGATTACACCAATAAGAGATATTCTCTCCTATTTTTTTCTTTCTTCTTCTACGTTTATTCAAACACGTTATCAGCATGAAGCACTAACGGGATGAAATAAGCGAGAGCATCTCAGTGAAGCCGCATTTGCTGTAAACCCCCAGATTTTTCAGAATTTAAAAATAAATTTTCAAAAATTTTCTGTAATTTTTTTAATTAAAATAAATGTTTTCTGGAATTAAATTAATTTTGTGAATTTATTAAATATGAAAATAATATGAAAATAATATTTTTTGGTGCAAAATAAAATATTAGACATAGTGTAATTTTTCTGGAACTATTTTTAAAGACCTAAAAATTTATGTTTTAACTAACCCAAAATAAACCGGGTTGAACCAACCGGTTTAACCCTGAGCCGGACCAACCCAAACCCTGTTGAACCGAACCCAGATGAACCCAATCCTTATTGGATAAAATTCGGATCCAAAACCTGACCCACTACAACCCGACCCGAACCCGCCTACACAGTAAAATCCTAAATTCTAACCGCCCCGACCGTTTCTTCTCCGACCGTTCACCTGTCACCGCCGGTCGTTTCCTGCGCTGCTCCTCCTCCCCGCGCCTCGCCACCTCCATGTAACCGCCTCCCACAGCCACGGTTCACCGGCCGCCTCTTCCCCTTCACCTCCCAGCCAACGGCCACCGCCTTTAACTATAAAACCCAACGCTAGCACCGCTAGCACCGCCAACACCCACCACCAGTAGTCGCCCTACCCGGCCACCGCCTCCGCCACTCTCTTCGACCTCGCCGCCTCTCCCTCTCGCCTATATTAGACCCGACGTACCCCGACCCTTCACCGAAGTCAACATTCGCTGCTTCTGCCTCCTCCGACCGCCGAGTTTCCCTCCGCCAAGCTCCCCTCCGGCCGACTCAGCCGTACCGAGCTCCTCCGCCGTGACACTGCCGCCAACCCCAGCACTGACGAGCTCTGCCACCGCAGCAACCCAAAGTCGTCGACGACCGGACGTCGTGTCACGCCCTATTCCCAAAATATCGAGGGACTAGACACGTGGCAATGGCCAGCAGCACACACCGATGGGCAAATCCAATTTAATGGACCCATCAGGGTGTACTTAAGCTGTAAACCACAATATGAGCAATGGTACTAATCTCATCCACATAAATAAATACAAACAATATCAGAAATATAAAATCAACAACAAGTCTCAATAAAATAAATCTCGGAGAACAACCCGAGGATAAGTCTGATACAATGGTTCAAATGACAAGAAATAAAGAGTAAATGTCACGACCCGCACACGGTGTAGGGATGCAAGTCGGGAACAATGCCCAGCCTACGCCGCAGCATCGACGGTAGAACGCTGTCTTGGTCAACTATACTATCTAATTATCTCACTATAAAGCATAAACCTCCAATAATATCTCAACTCCAAGAAGAGAGTAATCAACTTAATTCAACACAATACTCAATCATATTTCTATGGCACGAGAAGATATCACAGAAGTCTAACATAACTAAGCAGTTAAAAATATAACAACAACAAATAGAAATAATATCCAAACACAAATATATGCCGGAAACAAATCCGGTACCAAAATGCTAAAGAGAACTAATTATGCTAACTAGTGAATCCGGCTAAATCTCTCGATAGTCACTCCAGAACTAGTGGGTCCAAGTCTGCACCATCTATAGGCTGAGGTCCATAGTATGTCGGACACCAATCTCCCGGATCCTCTGAAAAATATTTTCCAGTCAGGAATGGAGCGAAGTACAACCCAATAGCAGTTTCAATTAATTGACAAAAACTATAAAGCAGTAGAATAGAAGATGCTATCTACGATGAGGATATAACTGATAATCAAGAACAATGAGAGAATAGGCAATACTAACAACAGAATATAATCAATGCGTACAAGAATAAAGGAATGAACTATAATGTCAGAATAGAACAAGGTAATCAATGAACTGAATAATGGAATCTACAATAACTATGTGATTTGAGATACTAACTAAATATGTGATCGGCCTGGGAGATTCAATGATTACACTAAGGAGCTAACTCAACCATACGTGAATTGCATGGTTAGTTAGTAGCCAATGATTACACTACTAGCCGATAGTTTCTTGATCACATATTTAATTGGTATTTCCCCCGTCCCGACTGATATGATGGATCGAATCATGACACGTCACTAGCCAATGTATCCAATGTTTAATCTATAATATTCAATGTTATCCAATACCAACAAGGACAGTATCCGATACCATCTCCATAATCAAGGTAACATCCCATGACTAATGATCCAATAACAATACCAATCCGTGTACCATCGTGTCAAGAATCATAAGTAACATTTCTAAATACTTGAATTATAGTGGTAATCAAATAATAAAAACTATCAGAGAATGTACTCGCCTGTGGTCCAGAGCAAATGATAAAAAATAATATCCGAACTGGTGTCACAGACCTATATATGAAATATTGCATTAATACAAGTTTTTGGGAAGAGAAATAAATTAAACTAGTCAACTTTCTAGGTCATAAAGTCATTTCTAAGTCAAAAGTCAAACTAGGTCAACTCTAAGTCAACTATGGTCAACTATAGTCAAATTATGGTCAACTACCTATTTTTATGTTGCATGAGTCTAATTCAAAGATATTGGGCTCACACACTATGAATCTAGGCCATACAAACTAAATCTTAGGATACTAAGATACCGTATCTCAGGATACGCAAACAAGGGATAAAT
The DNA here is from genome assembly GCA_036927795.1 of Iris macrosiphon. Taxonomy (NCBI): domain Eukaryota; kingdom Viridiplantae; phylum Streptophyta; class Magnoliopsida; order Asparagales; family Iridaceae; genus Iris; species Iris macrosiphon. Next base: position 38,762,208 of record JAYESA010000004.1, on the reverse strand, counting down.
ATAACAAATATGTACATATTAAACAATATTATATATATAAAATCCTAATTACAAATGCTAAATGGATACCTTGGTTTCGTACCAACTTGGTATCGCAATACTAAACCTCTATCTTGATATCCAAACCCAATACCTTGATTATCCTCCAATACCTTGATACTTACCTTGGCATCTCAAGGTAAATACAAAACCTTATTTATACTAACTACCCAACAATAATTATAAACTACTATGCATTTAATATTTATATAATTATATATACCTTATTTTAGTCACCTTAATACCAACCCATAATTAGTTTACAACTATCCTATTACTTATGCCAATACCTACTACTCATACCTTGGTATATCTTGATACTTACCTTGATATCTCAAGGTAATTGCCAAAATCTCATATATATACTAACTACCCATCAATAATTACATATATTAATCCAATATAACTCAAGTATGTACTAATAGAATAATACTAACTACCAACTACACACTAACTATTAATACATATATACGTACATACATACCTACAAATATATAATATATAAAAAATACTCATAACAATTGATAACTAAAGTATACTAATTATTCTAATAAATTTATATGCTACAACTAAATATATATATATATATATATATATATATATATATATATATATATATATATATAGTATACTATAATACAAATAGCAATTAGGAACATATTTATATATATATTAATTACCATATATATATATATATATATATATATATATATATATATATATAAATACATATATATAACCCACCATATATATTTATATAATATATATTTAAATACATATATATAACCCATAATATATATTTATACAATAAACATATAAAACTATATATAACTATACATACACTTATACATAGTAAATTGTATAAAATACCACATTTTAACATACACACACACATATAGTAATATGTATATATAACTATACATATATGTATACATATATATAATCATACAATAATATAAATACATAACAATATATATAACCACATATAAATATATCTACTATATTATATATACATATGCTACCACTTATAAATATATATCTACATACATATATATATATGTATATAAATAATCATATAATAACTATAAATAATCTAATTACTTAATTAAACATACACATATATTATATAAAACATATACATATATTTACATCCCTAACATATATTATAACATATATATTAATGCATGTAGAAGAAAGCTACATAATATATATTCTATTAATACATATATAATACATAGATCTATGATACAATAAATACTATAATAAATATACATAATACATATATAATATATATAGATACATACACAATTATAATTCAAGAATTAAAGCATAATTAATTAGATCTACACATAAACACATAATAATTGGAGCGTATCACACCGTATCCCACTAGATCTAGGATACGCATGCGATACGAGTCCACCACACATCCAATTTTACCCCGAAGGACACAAACAAATCACATATAATATTTATGAACAAAACAAAGTGTCAAATATAGATCTATGTGTCCGTGTCAAAATATGACATGTACAAAGTCCCGTGTCGGAGGGAAAACCCCCAAAACAACACGTATTACCAAATTATTGGGATACGACCTACACGTACCCAATTATGGATACGATACTAGCCCCAAACACATAAACATATGCCAAATTGATCTATAAGATCAATTGACACACACAACAAAAGTCATTTTCGGAATTCCCCCAAAATTGACACAAAAAGTACCATAACTTTCTCCATAGGTTTTCTATGAACACAAAACCAAATTCTATGGGTAGTACATACATATGGGTTGATTATTCATGATTAAATCTCATATTTAGAAGCTATTTTAAGGAAAAAAACTAAATTATACCTATTGGGAGATGGATTCCCAATAAAACCTCCAAAATTGGTGAAATTGGCCTCCAACTTGTAGATTCTTGCTCCTCTTTGTAGATCCTTGCTTCCTCCTTCTAGATCCTTGCTCTTCTAGTCTTGTCACGCCCCAGTCCCAAAAATACGTAGGACCAGGACACGTAAGCATGCCAGCCGCATGGATATGACAACTCCAATATATGGAAACCATAACCCATACGTACGCTGTAATATGAATATCAAATCCACAAATGGTATAAACATATGTCACAAGTCACAGGGTATAATCTAAATCTCATCCACGAAATCAATATAAATAAATAATCAGCATCTATGAAACTAGATCTCAGTAAGAAGTATCTAAGGATGATAGTTGGATGGAAACAAATCCACTACCAACTCGAATATAAGAGCAAATACAAAATAAGTACAACATAATCAACCCAATATAAGTATACCAGCTATCGATCATGGCTCGAAGAGAAGACATCCATGAAGCATATACAACCATCCAAATCTGCGCTCCTGCAAATACTCAAGAACAGATACACCTGGCAGCGGACCAGGTCCTCAGAGGGACATAACAAGATACTTAAACACATGCCAATAAAGTACTGAAATAAATATCCAATGGGTCGCCTAACCATCTATGTGAATGCAGTTTGAGAACAACTTTCTAACAAGTGAGCTATCTGGCTGAGAACTGGGATTGGCATGACTCTTTCGGAAAACCAAGGGCCTCAAAGGCATGTCATCTTTTGAATGGCAGAGGCCCGCCAAGTAGTAAAAGGGTCATCACCGCCCGTATCTCCAGCGGAGCTTCCGGGTTACAGAAGGAAAAGTGTAAAGGAGCTCAAATGCGGTACTTGTTGTTCTCCCCACCCCATGCTCTAAGCATGTCACATCCATGACACGATTTGGTTCATAGCCTATTCTTAGTACCCTAGCCCAATCCTGCAACCAAACAAGGACAAGGATGGGACCACCGTACTACAATAGGCTATGTTCCTAGACCTCTAATAACTGCTAAGTCTACTAGCATGCAAAGTTTCTAACAGCAGTTATTCCTAACGCACGGCCCACACGTACAGGAGGCCAACCTGCACGCAAGTCCGTGATCTACATGAGACTCACAACTCGTGTAACAACTGTGTCACGGCCAATGAACCTAAAGATGCTACATGATGATAGGATAGTCTCATAAACAGGGTCAATACAAATACATAAATAAAAATATACCGCGACGACACCGTCGCGCGTATTTTATATAATAGTTAAAATATATGAAAAGACAGAAAATAAAGATGCATGCAACATATGGAATAAAAATAACAGTACAATGGCAAGGTATACTTGCCTGGCAAGAAGGCTGCGATGTACCAATAACCTGCTCCAGAAGTCGCACAGAATAAATCCAATATCCTATGTACATATGATATAATACAATAAAATCATTAGTCATTACACAACAACATTTATACTGGACTCAGGGGGTATACTAGGGGCGGCACTAGTTATCTAACACAGTCAATTACGCGTTGAATTACGCGGGGTCATGTCTTCAAGTGTTGTACAAAAAATCAGACAGTCAACTGACAGGTGTCTACGCCAGTCCATTAATGTATGCAAGGCGGACAATTCCCAAGTGTTTAGGGTCAACATGGTCAAGGTGAGTACGGGACAGTCCACGGTGTCCTAGGGTCGTACAGTCTGGATATATAGTCCTAATTATTATTAACATATGATTTAATTACAATATACATATATACCATATATATATATATGTGTACATATATGTCATCCAATAATTATATGTATTCTAAGTTGAATAGTATGCATATACTAAATATATATATAGATATATCAAACTAAATAGTATACGCGTACGTGTACAAGTTTGTGTACGCGGTACTGGGTTCACCGACTCAGGGTCAAATAACAGCTAGCAGTCAATAAGCAATACTAATATTCTACTGGCATACACACAAGCATATAAAAGAGGAAGATGGACAGGTTCGTACCTCAGAGTACGTACACGGGATCGGCTGGACGACGACGAAGAGAGGTTGACGATGATGATGGGATGAGGATGAAGTGATGATGGGGATGATGACGATGATACGATGATGATAAAGTGATGATGATGATGATAAAGGTGATAGAATGAGGGTGATGAATTGAAATGATGATGATGTCTACATTGAAGATGATGATGATGGCCACGATGTAAATAACGATGACGTTGGGGTGATGACAAGGATGATAATGACGAGGACGACGATGTGGCCGATTAGGGTCTAGGTATTGGCGAAGATGATGATTGCAAGGGTGTTAATAGCAAGGGTGGAGGTGATTATAATGCATGGTGGTGATGTGTTGATAGATGATAATGGTGGGGGTTATGTGTGACAATGGTAATGGTGAAGAGGTGGTACTATTACGGCCAGGGCTCAGGCGGCCGAGGAGGAAGAGGCTGAGCAGAGAGGAGGTGGTTCTGGTGATCGTGGAGGAGATAGGGAATGGTGGAGATACGGTGGTTGATGCCCGTCGTCCAGTGAGTTCTGGGACAGGAAGGAGGGACAGGTGGTTGTGTTGGCGTTGCGTCTTGGTGGACAGTGACAGAGGGGAGGAGATGGAGGAGAAGGCCAGAGTCGAGATGGCAGTGGTCGAAGGGAGGAGATGGCCGGAGGTCAGAGGTGAGGTCGACAAGGGGGAGGTGATCAGCAGTGTCGGGTTCACCGGATCTCCGGAGTTCAGGGAATAGCCATCGTGGTCAGCCGAATGGAAGGAAGAGGAGATGGGTCTCCGGTAGTCCAGACGGTGATGGCCATGCGGGGATGACGGCTAGGCCGGGCTTCTCCGGCGAGGTTGCTCGGCTCGGCGGTGGACAGGAACCGGAGGAGAAGAAGGAGGAAGGAAGGGTGGTGCGGCATTGCTGGTGATGTGGTGGTACTGTGACGAAGGGGAGGCTGGGTCGATGGAGGACGGAGAGGAGGACAGTGGTGGCGGTAATGGCAGTGGGGTTGGTGGTTGTGTTCTGGGGACGATGACCGGAGCCTGGTCATCAAGGAAGGAAGTCGTCCGCTGGGTCGGGTCAGTCCGGCATCGGTACAGCGGCTCCCGGGCGGCGCTGGAGGAGAACTGGGAAGTGCAGCCACGGCGGATGTGCCTGGCCGGAGGCGGTGGGTCTAGACGTCAGGGAGGAGGCAGCGGTCGAGGAAGGGAGGTAGATGAAGAGATGGTGGAGGTCTGCGCTGGGTGGCCGTGGCTCCATTCTCCGGCAAGGCCAGGCGGGGAGGAGGTCGAGCACAGGGAGAGGGAAGAAAGAGAGGCTGTGTATAAGGTTTGGGAAAAGTAATAATAAAAATAATTAGGGAAGAGGATATTTATATGTGAGGTTGGTATTTTGACCTAAAATAGGTTGACTGGTCAACCCCTCTTGGGTTGGGCCTTGGGCTACAATCCTTGGAGTGGATTTTTGGGCTCTCATGAGGGTGTTGGGCTAGAAATTACATAACTTAAAATGCAAGGATGGGGTTTAAAATAAATAGGGACGATGTGCGCGTTTCACATCCAGAAAATTATAGAAAAATCCAAGTGAAGGAAAAATAGGTTTCTTCACGTATCGTCCAACGGTGGGGACACCTCAATGTATTTTTGCATAAAAGCCCCCCAACAATTGGAAAATTGCACAAAGGCAAAAATTAAATTTAATTAATTAAATCGAAACGCGCACGATGTTCTAGAATTAATTAGGAGTACATGGGATTAAATCAGGTGGGACACAATTGTCTGGGGCGTAGAGGGAACAGTGTAGAATTTTAATAAAATTTGAGATGCACAAGACGGGCAAGATTATGTCTCCAATTATCGTAGCAACGGTGAGGTGCGCTACGTGTTATTTAATTATTGCATAATTAAATAAAAGCCGTGTTCTAATTCCAATTGGGTTCAAACTAGCCCTAATTTTACTATCTAAGCCAAGTAGCCCTAATTTTGGGTGAGGGGGTTTACAATCTACCCAACTTAAAATAATTTCGTCCTCGAAATTAAACTAGGGTAGGGTTTCTCTATCTAACCTCACTTGATTATAGTCTACGGAAGTCTCCTTAAGTCAACATTGCAATTTCTACCCAACTTAGAATTTACCCATCTACCCTCTAAGGTTGTGCATCTAAGAAAGCTATGACCCAAATTATTTAATCATGTTATTGGATCCTCAAAGTCCTTTAATACTAAACATATCCTCTATGATATGCCCTTAATCATTTATAAAAGATAATCACCAAACAATGTGATTGGCCTATGGGGTATATCTAGTACTATCTATATATCAAATTTATACCAAGCAAGGTGTTTCGTCTTTTTGAAATAAGGGAAGACGAAGATCAATAATAAAGGGTTCAAGGGAGAGGTAATAGAATAGGAGTATCGGGATCAAGGCGTTTAAAGAATGCAAATGGGAGTTGTTAAAGTAGTTGTGGATTGAAATCATATTTTGGTAATTCCTATTCACATGCTCGTATTAGTACAGTTATGTAACCGATACGATCCGCTCAGACATATCTAGAGGGCAAGTACAGTTGTCTACTAGTCAACTATATATCTCAATCCACGTAAAGTATTATTGTGAAGGGCGAATCAAGCGCACTATGGTTGATCAGACCGTAATACACTGATTCTGATTAGACAATGTATTAATAGGCGTCCCCAATAATACATATCTCATGATCAAGCTCGATAAAAGAGTAAGCTTGCAAAACTAGGCTATAATAGCAGCATAAGTCAAGGTAGTATAGCAAATATAAGTACGCTAAATGATGATGAAAGGAGGTACAAATTAATTCAAGTTCACAAAACAAAAACAACTAAGCAACAATAATAAAAGACTCTACAATCTCTACAGTTATCATACAACCTCCTTGTCTAAGTCGCTAGTCGACCAAATAGGGGCAAGGACCTCTAAATTCTATCGTCTGAATAAACACTGTCGTCTTATGCTAGCATACAATTAATGTCATTCAGTTACACTACCTCGATGGGTCAAGTGGTCTATGTGATACTAGGTTGTGAGGCATACTACCCAACTTAAAGAATTAAGCTAATATTGTGACAGTCGTAAGAGAATCCTACAAAACAACCTTGCACATGTAAATAAAACAAAAAATCTTATTAGGGTATATGAGGAAAGATCTTGGTACTTATTAGGGTCTCCTATTGCATTATATAGGTAGGGGTCACCTTAAGTCTTAATCATAGTGCTCATAGAACATGTGTCAATCGTAGGGATAGAAGAGTTACTAGCCGTTAAGGGGAAAGGGATCTAACTTGTATCGAGACGAGGGTACAAAGTATGTGGTCTACAATTAGGGGTAATCATCGGGTCACAGTCTGCAAGAACAACTCAAACTTATCAAACTTTAACTACCAAGCACAAAATGCTCAAAGTCCAGACTACAACTATAATCCTAGCAAACTATGTGTCCTTAACAAAGGATAAAATTACTTGGCCTACTATCAGGAGGATCAGGTGACACGAGTTAAAAGATGAAGAAGAGAAAACATGATTAGTCGTCGCACAAGTAGCGAGCGCTAGGGTTTCAGGGGAACAATATATGAAATAGAGGGGCTCTAGATAGCATCATGGTTTTCCAAAGGGAGTGGTATGCTAGTTGTCACGTTCGGGGTATGATCAAGGGAAAGTGTTGATTACATTCCTCTAGGCTTCCTAGGGTGTTGTCTACTAATAACAAGACAATGACATAAGTTTTATAGTTCTCCAATACTATCCAATTATGAAGGTTAGGTTCAGTCCTAATGTTCAATATTGGTTCTCCATTGGTTCCTCAATACTAGGGTCAAACATTATGGTAAAACTTCTAACTATCTCTAGTAGTGTCTATACTACTCACAGGTCCTCATAATACATAAAGGGGTAATGGTATACCAATCTAAAGATAAAGAATTCTAGGGTTCATTAGATATTCTAAACTTAGTGGTGTGTCTATATTCTCGTTGTATTCTTAATAGGTGTGCTACCCTAATTATCATCCTAATAACAGGGGCTTTTATATTCTAGGAGAGACTATACTAAAGGAACTATTATGGGAGTACATGAATCAAGCAGGATGCAATTATTCAAATAGAACAGTTTAGAAGAAAGATGAGTCATAGTCGACTGTGGATGAGATCCTATACTCTAGTCCTAGGTGCAGGCTTGTTCGGCACAGTAATGTAACCGAGACAATATGCTCTTGACCTGCATGGGCCACCACAAAAATATGTCACGCCCCAGTCCCAAAAATACGTAGGACCAGGACACGTAAGCATGCCAGCCGCATGGATATGGCAACTCCAATATATGGAAACCATAACCCATACGTACGCTGTAATATGAATATCAAATCCACAAGTGGTATAAACATATGTCACAAGTCACAGGGTACAATCTAAATCTCATCCACGAAATCAATATAAATAAATAACCAGCATCTATGAAACTAGATCTCAATAAGAAGTATCTAAGGATGATAGTTGGATGGAAACAAATCCACTACCAACTCGAATATAAGAGCAAATACAAAATAAGTACAACTCAATCAACCCAATATAAGTATACCAGCTATCGATCATGGCTCGAAGAGAAGACATCCATGAAGCATATACAACCATCCAAATCTGCGCTCCTGCAAATACTCAAGAACAGATATACCTGGCAGCGAACCAGGTCCTCAGAGGGACATAACAAGATACTTAAACACATGCCAATAAAGTACTGAAATAAATATCCAATGGGTCGCCTAACCATCTATGTGAATGCAGTTTGAGAACAACTTTCTAACAAGTGAGCTATCTGGCTGAGAACTGGGATTGGCATGACTCTCTCGGAGAACCAGGGGCCTCAAAGGCATGTCGTCTTTTGAACGGCAGAGGCCCGCCAAGTAGTAAAGGGGTCATCACCGCCCGTATCTCCAGCGGAGCTTCCGGGTTACAGAAGGAAAAGTGTAAAGGAGCTCAAATGTGGTACTTGTTGTTCTCCCCACCCCATGCTCTAAGCATGTCACATCCATGACACGATTTGGTTCATAGCCTATTCTTAGTACCCTAGCCCAATCCTGCAACCAAACAAGGACAAGGATGGGACCACCGTACTACAATAGGCTATGTTCCTAGACCTCTAATAACTGCTAAGTCTACTAGCATGCAAAGTTTCTAACAGCAGTTATTCCTAACGCACGGCCCACACGTACAGAAGGCCAACCTGCACGCAAGTCCGTGATCTACATGAGACTCACAACTCGTGTAACAACTGTATCACGGCCAATGAACCTAAAGATGCTACATGATGATGGGGTAGTCTCATAAACAGGGTCAATGCAAATACATAAATAAAAATATACCGCGATGACACCGTCGTACGCATTTTATATAACAGTTAAAATATATGAAAAGACAGAAAATAAAGATGCAGGCAATATATGGAATAAAAATAACAGTACAATGGCAAGGTATACTTGCCTGGCAAAAAGGCTGCGATGTACCAATAACCTGCTCCAGAAGTCGCGTAGAATAAATCCAATATCCTATGTACATATGATATAATACAATAAAATCATTAGTCATTACACAACCATATTTATACTGGACTCAGGGGGTATACTAGGGGCGGCACTAGTTATCTAACACGGTCAATTACGCGTTGAATTACGCGGGGTCATGTCTTCAAGTGTTGTACACAAAATCAGACAGTCAACTGACAGGTGTCTATGCCAGTCCGTTAATGTATGCAAGACGGACAATTCCCAAGTGTTTAGGGTCAACATGGTCAAGGTGAGTACGGGACAGTCCACGGTGTCCTAGGGTCATACAGTCTGGATATATAGTCCTAATTATTATTAACATATGATTTAATTACAATATACATATATACCATCTATATATATATGTGTACATATATGTCATCCAATAATTATATGTATTCCAAGTTGAATAGTATGCATATACTAAATATATATATAGATATATCAAACTAAATAGTATACGCGTACGTGTACAAGTTTGTGTACGCGGTACTGGGTTCACCGACTCAGGGTCAAATAATAGCTAGCAGTCAATAAGCAATACTAATATTCTACTGGCATACACACAAGCATATAAAAGAGGAAGATGGACAGGTTCGTACCTCAGAGTACGTACACGGGATCGGCTGGACGACGACGAAGAGAGGTTGACGATGATGATGGGATGAGGATGAAGTGATGATGGGGATGATGACGATGATACGATGACGATGAAGTGATGATGATGATGATAAAGGTGATGGAATGAGGGTGATGAATTAAAATGATGATGATGTCTACATTGAAGATGATGATGATGGCCACGATGTAAATAACGATGACGTTGGGGTGATGACAAGGATGATAATGACGAGGACGACGATGTGGCCGATTAGGGTCTAGGTATTGGCGAAGATGATGATTGCAAGGGTGTTAATAGCAAGGGTGGAGGTGATTATAATGCATGGTGGTGATGTGTTGATAGATGATAATGGTGGGGGTTATGTGTGACAATGGTAATGGTGAAGAGGTGGTACTATTCCGGCCAGGGCTCAGGCGGCCGAGGAGGAAGAGGCTGAGCAGAGAGGAGGTGGTTCTGGTGATCGTGGAGGAGATAGGGAATGGTGGAGATACGGTGGTTGATGCCCGTCGTCCAGTGAGTTCTGGGACAGGAAGGAGGGACAGGTGGTTGTGTTGGCGTTGCGTCGTGGTGGACAGTGACGGAGGGGAGGAGATGGAGGAGAAGGCCAGAGTCGAGATGGCGGTGGTCGAAGGGAGGAGATGGCCGGAGGTCAGAGGTGAGGTCGACAAGGGGGAGGTGATCGGCAGTGTCGGGTTCACCGGATCTCCGGAGTTCAAGGAATAGCCATCGTGGTCAGCCGAATGGAAGGAGGAGGAGATGGGTCTCCGGTAGTCCAGACGGTGATGGCCATGCGGGGATGACGGCTAGGCCGGGCTTCTCCGGCGAGGTTGCTCGGCTCGGCGGTGGACAGGAACCGGAGGAGAAGAAGGGGAAGGAAGGGTGGTGCGGCATTGCTGGTGATGTGGTGGTACTGTGACGAAGGGGAGGCTGGGTCGATGGAGGACGGAGAGGAGGACAGTGATGGCGGTAATGGCAGTGGGGTTGGTGGTTGTGTTCTGGGGACGATGACCGGAGCCTGGTCATCAAGGAAGGAAGTCGTCCGCTGGGTCGGGTCAGTCCGGCATCGGTGCAGCGGCTCTCGGGCGGCGCTGGAGGAGAACTGGGAAGTGCAGCCACGGCGGATGTGCCTGGCCGGAGGCGGTGGGTCTAGACGTCAGGGAGGAGGCAGCGGTCGAGGAAGGGAGGTAGATGAAGAGATGGTGGAGGTCTGCGCTGGGTGGCCGTGGCTCCATTCTCCGGCAAGGCCAGGCGGGGAGGAGGTCGAGCACAGGGAGAGGGAAGAAAGAGAGGCTGTGTATAAGGTTTGGGAAAAGTAATAATAAAAATAATTAGGGAAGAGGATATTTATATGTGAGGTTGGTGTTTTGACCTAAAATAGGTTGACTGGTCAACCCCTTTTGGGTTGGGCCTTGGGCTACAATCCTTGGAGTGGATTTTTGGGCTCTCATGAGGGTGTTGGGCTAGAAATTACATAACTTAAAATGCAAGGATGGGGTTTAAAATAAATAGGGACGATGTGCGCGTTTCACATCCAGAAAATTATAGAAAAATCCAAGTGAAGGAAAAATAGGTTTCTTCACGTATCGTCCAACGGTGGGGACACCTCAATGTGTTTTTGCATAAAAGCCCCCCAACAATTGGAAAATTGCACAAAGGCAAAAATTGAATTTAATTAATTAAATCAAAACGCGCAAGATATTCTAGAATTAATTAGGAGTACATGGGATTAAATCAGGTGGGACACAATTGTCTGGGGCGTAGAGGGAACAGTGTAGAATTTTAATAAAATTTGAGATGCACAAGACGGGCAAGATTGTGTCTCCAATTATCGTAGCAACGGTGAGGTGCGCTACGTGTTATTTAATTATTGCATAATTAAATAAAAGCCGTGTTCTAATTCCAATTGGGTTCAAACTAGCCCTAATTTTACTATCTAAGCCAAGTAGCCCTAATTTTGGGTGAGGGAGTTTACAAGTCTCCAATGGTGATTTGGGAAGTAATTGGGTGGAAATTTGGTAGGGATTTGATAAAATTTGGTTGAGAGAAATTCTAGATCTAGATTTGGAATGAAAAATGAAGAGAGAGAAAGTTTTCATCCCCTTTATATAGGCCTCACTTGTCCCCTCCCTCAAGCTACTATGTAAAGTCTAAAATACCCCTTAGGGCCTCTCATGAAGAAATTAATTAAGGAGAAAAGTTTCTAGTCTAATGGTTTAATTAATTTAATCATCCTCCTAATTAATGGGCTTTCTAGTTGGGCTCAATTCTAACAATTAAAATATGTTGGTCCATGAGTCTAAACAAAACTAGTTAGGTCCACTAACACAAGTCCAAAAAAATAAATCTATCTTGCTAATAATAAATAAATAATATAATAAATAAATATTTAACATGCATAATATTTAATTAATTATAAAATGACCAAAATACCCTTTTTTAGAAAATACGGTAGTGACAAGTCTATCCCCCTTAAAATAATTTTGTCCTCGAAATTTAAAGGTGATCGTACTCCTTCTAGGTCAAACCCCCAGCAATCATAGTCTAATAAGGTCTTATCTCACTAAGAACAGTCCTATGCAAAGAATAACATGCATGGTCATGGTCTCCACCTGTCTTCTGTCTTACTACTGTTGTGTCTATCAGGGTATTCTATAGCTACACTAACTATATAACACAAGCATCCAAAATATACTAAAGAATCAATCAATCAAAATAGATAAAAGGAACAGAAAGAAAGAACAGACTCTCTAACCCATCACCTGTAGTATTGGTCTCCTCGACCGTCATCGCAAATGCTCCGCCCTGCCGAGGTAGCTCCCTCTGCGAGTGATGAGCAATCTGTGGTGCTACAGGTGGCCTAACTCCACCTCTCTGGCCTCGATCTGCATCCTGGCCTGGACGTTGAAGTGTCCAGAGACAATCCTTTACCATATGCTCCGTTGATCCACAATGTGAGCATGCTCCAAGTCTCTTCCGACACATCTCCCAAGTGTGCCCAGTCTTCTTGCAATAGGTGCATTGAGGATCTTGTTGCACCTGTCTCTGAGGCTGCTGTGGTATCTGTTGTACTAGAGCTTGTACTGGAGCAACAATAGGTTCTGGCATCTGATATTGTTGCTGATAGGCTCCAAATTGTATTGGAAACTGCTGTTGCTGGAACCGCGGCCTCTTTGTCGGTCCCGCACTACTACTGTCACCCCCAAATATATCACGATCCCTCTTCGGCTTCAAGTTCCACTCCCGCTCGACCTTGCGTGCCTCCGAAAGTATCTCAGAATACGTCTCGTAGAAAGACGGAATGAGAATCTTGACTTCCCAATTCAGACCCTCGCGGAAACGGATAGCCCGAACTTCTGGCTCTCTCACCAAGTACTCCGCAAATCGGCTCAGCCTCCCGAACTCTGCGGCATACTCCTCTACGGACATGCTTCCTTGTGTAAGGCTCTCAAATTGTCTTCCTAATTCCAATCTGTCTGTCCGAGCAAAGAACTTTTTCTTAAAGAGATCCTTGAATATCTCCCAAGATTGCCCCACATTAGTAAGAATTGGCTCATTCCTGAACCAAGTGCGGGCAACGTCGAATAGTTGAAGTCCTACCGCCTCAACCTTCAGATCCTCCGCAAGACGGGATACCTTCATGAGTCGCTCGATATCTTCAAGCTAAACGTCAGCATAGACTATACCTTCTGTACCCTTGAAAACTCGAGGCTCAAGCTTCTTGAAATTTTGAATGTTGCCTGGCTTGATCTGAGTATCCTGTGGCTGTGGAGGAGCCTCTCTCTGAACTGCTGCTATAGTTACCTGATGGGCGTTTTCCATACTCTGTTGCATCATATCTGACTGCCTGTGTTGGGCTTCTATCTGTGCCCTTTGTAATTCCATTATCTCTCTAAATAGTGCAACCATCGGCACGGTATCTCCTGAAAATAGAGGTGGTGGAAGTCCCTCCGAAGCAACTGGAGTAGTCCTCGGAACAGGTGGAGGAGAACCCCCGAAGGCAGCCGAGACTCCTACATGAACTGATGTCGTAGGAGGTACAAACCCTATTGCCTGAGTGGATGATTGAGAGGTGGCAGACCTCGCAGAAACTGCTCCCGATCGATGGGATCTAGTCTTCGGCGGCATCCTGAAGACAGATCGAAACAAAGGAGATCAATTCGACACAAGATAAGATATCATCAAGGAAGGACGAAAGTATTCAGAAGGAATCAAAATTAGCGATTCAATTCAGATTGGAATTCCTAGTTGTGATTGAGTATCCCTCTCTCTTCCTAGTATCCTATGTCCTATATCCTATCGCAGGCTCGCAGTAGTACAACTAAGTCGTCGCACTACCACGATATCGCATAACTTGCGAAGCCTAACCTGCATGGGCCACCACTAAAAATGTGTCACGACCCGCACCCGGTGTAGGGATGCAAGTCGGGAACAACGTCCAGCCTACGCCGCAGCATCGGCGGTAGAACGCTGTCTTGGTCAACTATACTATCTAATTATCTCACTATAAAGCATAAACCTCCAATAATATCTCAACTCTAAGAAGAGAGTAATCAACTTAATTCAACACAATACTCAATCACATTTCTATGGCACGAGAAGATATCACAGAAGTCTAACATAACTAAGCAGTTAAAAATATAACAACAACAAATAGAAATAATATCCAAACACAAATATATGCCGGAAACAAATCCGGTACCAAAATGCTAAAGAGAACTAATTATGCTAACTAGTGAATCCGGCTAAATCTCTCGACAGTCACTCCAGAACTAGTGGGTCCAAGTCTGCACCATCTATAGGCTGAGGTCCATAGTATGTTGGACACCAATCTCCCGGATCCTCTAAAAAATATTTTCCAGTCAGGAATGGAGCAAAGTACAACCCAATAGCAGTTTCAATTAATTGACAAAAACTATAAAGCAGTAGAATAGAAGATGCTATCTACGATGAGGATATAACTGATAATCAAGAACAATGAGAGAATAGGTACTAACAACAGAATATAATCAATGCGTACAAGAATAAAGGAATGAACTATAATGTCAGAATAGAACAAGGTAATCAATGAACTGAATAATGAAATCTACAATAACTATGTGATTTGAGATACTAACTAAATATGTGATCGGCCTGGGAGATTCAATGATTACACTAAGGAGCTAACTCAACCATACATGAATTGCATGGTTAGTTAGTAGCCAATGATTATACTACTAGCCGATAGTTTCTTGATCACATATTTAATTGGTATTTCCCCCGTCCCGACTGATATGATGGATCGAATCATGACACGTCACTAGCCAGTGTATCCAATGTTTAATCTACAATATTCAATGTTATCCAATACCAACAAGGACAGTATCCGATAACATCTCCATAATCAAGGTAACATCCCATGACTAATGATCCAATAACAATATCAATCCGTGTACCATCGTGTCAAGAATCATAAGTAACATTTCTAAATACTTGAATTATAGTGGTAATCAAATAATGAAAACTATCAGAGAATGTACTCGCATGTGGTCCAGAGCAAATGATAAAAAATGATGTCCGAACTGGTGTCACAGACCTATATATGAAATATTGCATTAATACAAGTTTTTGGGAAGAGAAATAAATTAAACTAGTCAACTTTCTAGGTCATAAAGTCATTTCTAAGTCAAAAGTCAAACTAGGTCAACTCTAAGTCAACTATGGTCAACTATAGTCAAATTATGGTCAACTACCTATTTCTATGTTGCATGAGTCTAACTCAAAGATATTGGGCTCACACACTATGAATCTAGGCCATACAAACTAAATCTTAGGATACTAAGATACCGTATCTCAGGATACGCAAACAAGGGATAAATATAACACATATGTACATATCAAACAATATTATATATATAAAATCCTAATTACAAATGCTAAATGGATACCTTGGTTTTGAACCAACTTGGTATCGCAATACTAAACCTCTATCTTGATATCCAAACCCAATACCTTGATTATCCTCCAATACCTTGATACTTACCTTGGCATCTCAAGGTAAATACAAAATCTTATTTATACTAACTACCCAACAATAATTATAAACTACTATGCATTTAATATTTATATAATTCTATATACCTTATTTTAGTCACCTTAATACCAACCCATAATTAGTTTACACCTATCCTATTACTTATTCCAATACCTACTACTCATACCTTGGTATATCTTGATACTTACCTTGATATCTCAAGGTAATTGCCAAAATCTCATATATATACTAACTACCCATCAATAATTACATATATCAATCCAATATAACTCTAGTATGTACTAATAGAATAATACTAACTACCAACTACACACTAACTATTAATACATATATACGTACATACATACCTACAAATATATAATATATAAAAAATACTCATAACAATTGATAACTAAAGTATACTAATTATTCTAATAAATTTATATGCTACAACTAAATATATATATATATAGTATACTATAATACAAATAGCAATTAGGAACATATTTATATATATATTAATTACCATATATATATATATATATATATATATATATATATATATATATATATATATATATATATATATATATATATATATATATATATATATATATATATATAAATACATATATATGACCCACCATATATATTTATATAATATATATTTAAATACATATATATAACCCATAATATATATTTATACAATAAACATATAAAACTATATATAACTATACATACACTTATACATAGTAAATTGTATAAAATACCACATAGTAACATACACACACACATATAGTAATATGTATATATAACTATACATATATGTATACATATATATAATCATACAATAATATAAGTACATAACAATATATATAACCACATATAAATATATCTACTATATTATATATACATATGCTACCACTTATAAATATATATCTACATACATATATATATATATATATATATATATATGTATATAAATAATCATATAATAACTATAAATAATCTAATTACTTAATTAAACATACACATATATTATATAAAACATATACATATATTTACATCCCTAACATATATTATAACATATATATTAATGCATGTAGAAGAAAGCTACATAATATATATTCTATTAATACATATATAATACATAGATCTATGATACAATAAATACTATAATAAATATACATAATACATATATAATATATATAGATACATACACAATTATAATTCAAGAATTAAAGCACAATTAATTAGATCTACACATAAACACATAATAATTGGAGCGTATCATACCGTATCCCACTAGATCTAGGATACGCATGCGACACGAGTCCACCACACATCCAATTTCACCCCGAAGGACACAAACAAATCACATATAATATTTATGAACAAAACAAAGTGTCAAATATAGATCTATGTGTCCGTGTCAAAATACGACATGTACAAAGTCCCGTGTCGGAGGGAAAACCCCCAAAATAACACGTATCACCAAATTGTTGGGATACGACCTACACGTACCCAATTGTGGATACGATACTAGCTCCAAACACATAAACATATGCCAAATTGATCTATAGGATCAATTGACACACACAACAAAAGTCATTTTCGGAATTCTCCCAAAATTGACACAAAAAGCACCATAACTTTCTCCATAGGTCTCCTATGAACACAAAACCAAATCCTATGGGTAGTACATACATATGGGTTGATTATTCATGATTAAATCTCAGATTTATAAGCTATTTTAAGGAAAAAAAACTGAATTATACCTATTGGGAGATGGATTCTCAATAAAACCTCCAAAATTGTTGAAATTGGCCTCCAACTTGTAGATCCTTGCTCCTTGTTGTAGATTCTTGCTTCCTCCTTCTAGATCCTTACTCTTCTAGTCTCCAATGGTGATTTGGGAAGTAATTGGGTGAAAATTTGGTAGAGATTTGATAAAATTTGGTTGAGAGAAATTCTAGATCTAGATTTGGAATGAAAAATGAAGAGAGAGAAAGTTTTCATCCCCTTTATATAGGCCTCACTTGCCCCCTCCCTCAAGCTACTATGTAAAATCTAAAATACCCCTTAGGGCCTCTCATGAAGAAATTAATTAAGGAGGGAAGCTTCTAGTCTAATGGTTTAATTAATTTAATCATCCTCCTAATTAATGGACTTTCTAGTTGGGCTCAATTCTAACAATTAAAACATGTTGGTCCATGAGTCTAAACAAAACTAGTTAGGTCCACTAACACAAGTCCAAAAAAATAAATCTATCATGCTAATAATAAATAAATAATATAATAAATAAATATTTAACATGCACAATATTTAATTAATTATAAAATGACCAAAATATCCTTTTCTAGAAAATACGGTAGTGACAGTAAACAACAACAAATACTGAGTATAGAATAAGCATATACTCTGAAGAAATCATCGGCAATCACCTCGTCCTCGGGGATCGGCTCAGTTCCAGTGCCTGCTCATGTTCCTGCTCTTGCTCCATATACCTCTAGATAGAACTCCTCTGCTATATCTGGGGACATAATCCGGATCCAGGTCCTCAGGGGACATAACAAGGTACAAAATAACTCATGCCAAAATAAATGCAGTGCAGCAATAAATGAATCAATAGGGTAAATTATATAACCAGCTATGTGATATACAATAGGAGAGCATTAATCATACTCAGGCTGAGACTAATATAGGCTCTGTGTCGGGGAAACCCATAGCAACATTTTCTCGAAGGGCCAGTACATGTGTCAAAGCTCTATATCAGAGTCTAAGACACCTCCAGATAACAATATATATATAATATAATCATCCTTTGATATGGTAATACTCTCCTCACCCAATATAATCACACGTCTCATGTCCACGATATCTCATGTCCATGTCACGCAGGATCATGACCTCTAACTGAATGCAATAAGTCATAATGATAGCTAAGCACATGCAATATCTATGTCATGAATCATGTAACCTATACAGAATCACCATGAATATCTTAGAAAGATTCTGTCACATGAATAGTATCAGGTGTCCTGAGGCATGACGTACTTGATAAGGCAAGCACGAGAATGTATATGGTCTCGGTATCCATGTTTAGGTGATGGCACTCGAATATTATTCGAACGCTAAGTAATGTCATACGGTCCTAGGTTGATCAGAGATAATACAGTATTAAATTAAGAGAATAGTATAAACAGATGCTGCAAGTAGGGCAAGGTACACTTGCCTGGGGTTCTGGCTCCAACTGTTGCTCTGGTATCAGCGGGATCTGTAGGTACTCCTCCGGTTGCTGAAATAAACGTTACCATCAGGTTCAGAAGATAACAAATAGCTAGAATTTCCAGTCCTTAAGTCCAATTTGGATACAGGAGCAAAAGTGACAATTTTTGGTCAGAGCGAAGTCCACATGTGGCCCGCTTCGACCAAAAAATGTATCAGAGACAATGTTCTCCAAATTCGTCAAACTTAGTGTCCACAAGTCCTGAACGACGATATAAACCCAACGGAATATCCAGAACTGGATTTCGATGAGCCGATCACAAAATTGCCCATCAAGTGGAGTCGTGGGGCCCATGATACGCTATTTTGTCAACATTTTCAGAATCGAACCAAACTTGGGTCACAGGACCAGCGTATTGCTACGAGTCCTGTGGCATATGTTTTGTTTCGATACGACGTGCATACACGAAGTTACAACGAGTTTTAGAATAAGGCCGATACGGGGTGTTGTCGACGGATACGCATTGATTTCGGTGTGCACGCACATCCAAATCATCTTACGCAAAATCCCACGCGTCCGTATTAACGGCGTACACCTTTCGGTGAAGTCCGTACATGACCAAGTTGTCCCGTTTAGCGGGGCGCACCCAGTTCCGGAGAAAAATAGGGTAATTATTTTCCTGATTTTGGGTTGCAGTTTATGACTGCCACAGGACGCGATACCCCGAGCGAGTTGTACGGGTATCGAGAGGGTCATGCAGTCTACGCGTCACAGCAGACGGAACAAAAAATGGGGCAGCGAGGAGAGAAAAACAGTCACCTGAACAGGGCTCCGAAGAAGACTGAAAAAATACGATTTTGCGAGGCGGAGCGACGCGGCACGGCCGGCTAGGATACGGCGGCTAGGGCACGGCAGGCCGCTGCTGCTGCTGGTCTTCGTCGTGGAGGCTCAACGGCGCTGGAGGCGGCCAGAGGAACTCGTCGTCAGACGGAACGGGGTCGGCCGGGGCTGCTACGGGTCGTAGGCGGCGGAGGGTGATGGGAATGGCGGTGGGCTTGGGTCGAGCGGAGGGGGATGGCCATCTGTCGAGGCTCGGGGCGGAGAAGCGCGGCTGCTAGCGGTGGTTGACGGGGACAGCAGGGGGGAGACGCGATGGCTGATCGTTGATGGTGGTCGTGGCTGTGGTGGTGAAGGGATGGTTGTCGGGGGTTTTTATAGCGGCGACGATCGACGGGTAGGGAGGTGGACGGTCGGGAGGGGGAAAGTCACGAGGAGGCAAGGCGGCACTGTAAAAACAGTCGCGAGGATCGAGGCGACCGGGACCGGCGGGCAGTGGCGGAGGAAACGGCTGGAAGACGCGGGGTTTCGACGGTTAGGGTTAGCTACAATAATGGGTAGGGTTGCGGGTTTCGGGTCGGGTTTAGATCCGACCCGACCCGCTAGGGTTCAGGGTTGGTTTAGGGCTTCGGTTCAAGGTCGGTTCAGTATGGTTCGGTTTGGTTTATTTTAGGGTTTAAACCAGTTTAATTGGGTTTAAAAATAACTTAGGTTTTAGGTCTTTAAAAATGGTTCTGGGGTCCAATAAATTCTAGGAAAATTACCCTATGTATAATATTTTATTTTACACCCAAAAATATTATTTTTATAAAATTTTAATATTTAATAAAAATATTTAATTTCAAAATACCTTGATTTTAATTAATTAAAAATTCCAAAAAATTCTAAAATTTTGTTTTTAAAATCCTGAAAAATCTGGGGGTTTACAATCTACCCCCCTTAAGAGGTTGCGTCCTCGCAATCAAAGAATAACCGGTCAGCAGAGATGACACGGTTGCAAGCATTGTTCGAAGCACATCACAATCAAGAATCATGATCCAGGAGAATCAAAGGATGAGGGTTTAAGCAAAACAACACCTAGGGAAGAAAAATATCATTTCCCTAAGCAATGGATGTTATGCAATTTCAAGAGTGAAGGAAATCTGGTTAAAGGAAAGAAAACTACAGTTTAGAAAAACTAGGTTATTATTTATAAAAATATACTAGGTTATTATTAACAAGTTCAAAAATACTAGGTTAAGGCTAAGGTCACAAACTAACAGGCACGAGCTAAAGCAATGTTAGGAATATATAGCTATGAAAACTTACGCACATATGTTAATCCACGAGTATGCGCGTCCTCCATCGTCATCGCATAAGCTTGACTGTGTCCTTGTGGTGTATCCCCCTGCTGCTGCTGGACCTGCTGGAAGAGTACTGCCTGGGGTACCAAGGGTGGCCTCGGATGATACCCTCCTGGAGCTGGTAAAGCTTGTTGGTTAACTATTGGTGCTCGTTGGCGAACCATTGATGTTTCTCCTTGATGCATCGTGCAATCTTTGGCTAAATGTTGACTAGATCCGCAAATCAAGCATAATCTTATTTTGCGTCTGTACTCGCTCTCATAATGTCCTAGCTTGCAACAATATTGACATATCGGCAGGAATAAGGCTCTTGGTGCTGATCCCGGTGGTGGATTCTTCTGGGGTCGCTTTGCAACTCTTTTCTGTTGTGCTGGGTCTAGTCCTAATGCATGCGGCCGCTTCTGGTTAGACTCTATCCTTGTGATGGACTCCATGGGTAATGCTACAGCAAGAACGTCTGTTGCAACGGAGCTGATTAACTTTCATAGCTCAGAGCTAAGTCTGTAAATAAACTCCTTTGTTTGGCTTTGCTGGGCTTCTTCATGAACCTTCTGATAGGCTTGCATCATCGCGTAGTATATTTAAAACATCTGTTGCCCGTCCATAGCTTGCCCTTGTGGGAATACGGGCATTGGTGGAGTAAACTGTGGAGGAGGTGGAATGTCATCTCGCCAAAATCTAGAAGCATGCTAATTTGCTTGGCTGCTTCGGTCAGTGGAGGGATCTCCACTCAATGGCGTCACTTCATCTTCTCAGTAGGTGGCTACAGCACATATTGGTGTTCTTGTAGGAGTTTTGTCTTTTGCTCATGAATCCATTACTCTGCATCCAAAATAAACTATAAGAGGCGCACAGAGGAATCAATACATGATGCAAGTCAAGAAATTTTAAATCCGATATAGGGATCAAGAACGATTCAATCAAGTGGATGAGATCCTTATCCTATCTTATTGCAGGCTTGCTCGGTCCCTAAGTTGAAACTGAAATAATTTAGTCGTAGACCTGTATGGGCTACCACAAAAACTATGTCATGTCCCATTCCTAAAATATCGAGGGACTAGACATGTGGCAATGGCCAGCAGCACACACCGATGGACAAACCCAATTTAATAGACCCATCAGGGTGTACTTAAGCTGTAAACAACAATATGAGCAATAGTACTAATCTCATCCATAGAAATAAATACAAACAATATCAGAAATATAAAATCAACAACAAGTCTCAATAAAATATATCTCGGGGAACAACCCGAGGATAAGTCTGATACAATGGTTCAATTGACAAACAATAACGAGTAAACAACAGCAAATACTGAGTATAGAATAAGCATATACTCAGAAGAAATCCTCGGCGATTACCTCGTCCTCGGGGATCGGCTCAGTTCCAGTGCCTGCTCATGTTCCTGCTCCTGCTCCATATACCTCTGGATAGAACTTATCTGCTATATCTGGGGACATAATCCGGATCCAGGTCCTCAAGGGACATAACAAGGTACAAAATAACTCATGCCAAAATAAATGCAGTACAACAATAAATGAATCAATAGGGTAAACTATATAACCAGCTATGTGTTATGCAATATGAGAGCATTAATCATACTCAGGCTGAGACTACTATAGGCTCTGTGTCGGGGAAACCCATAGCAACATTTTCTCGAAGGGCCAGTACATGTGTCAACGCTCTGTATCAGAGTCTAAGACACCTCCAGATAATAATATATATATAATATAATCAGCCTTTGATATGGTAATACTCTTTCCACCCAATGTAATCATATGTCTCATGTCCACGATGTCTCATGTCCATGTCACGCAAGATCATGACCTCTAACTGAATGCAACAAGTCATAATGATAGCTAAGCACATGCAATATCTATGTCATGAATCATGTAACCTATAAAGAATCACCATGAATATCCTAAGAAGATTTTGTCTCATGAATAGTGTCAGGTGTCCTGAGGCATGACGTACTTGATAAGGCAAGCACGAGAATGTATAGGGTCTCGGTATCCATGTCTAGGTGACGTTACACAACTTCACGTACGGTGTTGGCACCCGAATATTATTCGGACGCTAAGTAATGTCACACGGTCCTAGGTTGATTAGAGATAATACAGTATTAAATTAAGAGAATAGTATAAACAGATACTGCAAGTAGGGCAAGGTACACTTGCCTGGGGTTCTGGCTCCAACTATTGCTCTGGTATCAGCGGGATCTGCAGGTACTCCTCCGATTGCTGAAATAAATATTACCATTAGGTTCAGAAGATATCAAATAGCTAGAATTGCCTGTCCTTGAGTCCAATTTGGACACAGGGGCAAAAGTGACAGTTTTTGGTCAAAGCGTGGTCCACATGTGGCCCGCTTCGCAACAAAAAATGTGTCAGGATAATTTTCTCTAAATTCGTCAAACTTAGTGTCCACAAGTCCATAACGATGATATGAACCCAACGGAATATCCAGAACTGGATTTTGATGAGCCGATCACAAAATCGCCCGTCAAGTGGAGCCGTGGGACCCACGATACGTAATTTTGTCAACGTTCTCAGAATTGAACCAAACTTGGGTCACAGGACCAGCGTATTGCTATGAGTCTGATGGCGCAAGTTTTGTTTCGATATGACGTGCGTACACGAAGTTACAACGAGTTCCAGAACAAGGCCGATACGGGGTGTTGTCGATGGATACGCGTTGATTCCGGTGTGCATGCACATCCAAATCATCTTTCTCGAAATCCCACACGTCCAAATTAATGGTGCGCACCTTTCAGTAAAGTTTGCACACGACAAAGTCGTCCCGTTTAGCAGGGCGCACCCAGTTTCAGAAAAAAATAGAGTAATTATTTTCCTGATTTTGGGTCGCAGTTTGCGATCGCCACAGGACGCGATACCCCGAGCGAGTTGTACGAGTATCGAGAGGGTCATGCAGTCAACGCGTCATAGGAGACAACACAAAAAATGGGGCAGTGAGAAAAGAGAAACAGTCACCTGAACAGGGCCCCGAAGAAGACTAAAAAATACGATTTTGCGAGGTGGCGCGACCCGGCACGGCCGGCTAGGGCACGGCGGGCCACCGCTGCTGCTGGTCTTCGTCGTGGAGGCTTGGCGGTGCTGGAGGCGGCCGGAGGAACTCGTCGTCGGAGGGGACGGGGTCGGCCGGGGCTGCTACGGGTCGTAGGCGGCGGAGGGTGATGGGAATGGCGATGGGCTCGGGTCGAGCAGAGGGGGATGGCCAGCTGTCGAGGCTCGGGGCGGAGAGGCACGGCTGCTCGCGGTGGTTGACGGGGACAGCGGAGGGGAGACGCGGTGGCGGATCGTTGATGGTGGTCGTAGCTGTGGTGGTGAAGGGATGGGTTGTCGGGGGTTTTTATAGGGGCGACGGCCGCCGGGAAGGGAGGTGGACGGTCGGAAGGGGGAGAGTCGCGGGGAGGCAAGGCGGCGCTGTAGAAACGGTCACGGGGATCACGACAGCCTGGATCGGCAGGCCGAGGCGGAAAAAATGGCTGGAAGATGCGGGGTTTCGACGGTTAGGGTTAGCTACAATAATGGGTAGGGTTGCGGGTTTCGGTTCGGGTTTAGATCCGACCCGACCCAACCCGCTAGGGTTCAGGGTTGCTTTAGGGCTTCGGTTCAGGGTCGGTTCAGCATGGTTCGGTTTGGTTTATTTTAGGGTTTAAACCGGTTTAATTGGGTTTAAAAATAACTTAGTTTTTAGGTCTTTAAAAATAGTTCTAGGGTCCAATATATTCCAGGAAAATTACCCTATGTCTAATATTTTATTTTACACCAAAAAAATTATTTTCATAATATTTTAATATTTAATAAAAATAATTAAAATTATTTAATTCCAAAATACCTTGATTTTAATTAGTTAAAAGTTCCAAAAAAATTCTAAAAATATGTTTTTAAAATCCTAAAAAATCTGGGGGTTTACACGTCGCTCCACCGCGTGGACACGTAGAACAGTTGTTACCGACGTCCTGTTCCGGTGAGTATTCCTCTCTTCTCGCCACCTTGTTTTCCGATCTGTCAAATCGTACGCGTACCCTGTGTAACCCTCTTGAATCCCGTGCAACTTGTTCGGGGTATCGCGTCTTGTAGCGATCGCAAACTGCGATGCAAAATAAGAAAAATAAACCCCCAATTTCTGGAAATCAAAAATTGTCCCAAAATATCCAGTTCACAACCGTTTTGCGACCAACCTGTTAAATATTTTTAAAATTAGTTTGAACAGTAATTTAGATCATATGACCAAGTTTTAAACCCTATTTTTAGTTTATTTTATTGAGCTGTAGTTTGTAATATTTTTGAGGGTAAAAATAACAAAAAACTTGGTTATTTAAAAACCCTAATTTTCCTGGAACTGGGTACGCCCGGCTAAATAAGGTGACTTGGTCATGTGCAAACTTCATCGAAAGGTGCGCACTGTCAATACGGACGTGTAAAATTTTGTGAAAGTTGATTTGGATGTACGTGTACACCGAAATCAACGCGTATCCGTCGACACCACCCCGTATCGGCCCTGTTCTGAAACTAATTATAACTTCACGTACGCTCGTCGTATCGAAACAAAATTGTGTTATCCAATTCGTAGCAATATGTTGGTCTTGTGACCCAAGTTTGGTACAATTCTGAGAACCTTGACAAAATCCCGTATCGTGGATCCCACGGCTCCACTTGACGGACAATTTTATGATCGGCTCATCGGAATCCAGTTCTGGACATTCCTTTGGGTTCGTATCATCGTTCTGGACTTGTAGATACTAGGTTTGACAAATTTGGAGAACTTTGTCTCTGACACATTTTTCGGTGCGAAGTGGGCCACATGTGGACCCCGCTTTGACCAGAAACTGTCACTTTTGCCCCTATGTCAAAATTGGACTTATGGACAAGCAATTCTAGCTATTTGATATCTTCTAAACCTGATAGTAACGTTTATTTCAGCAACCGGAGGAGTACCTGCAGATCCCGCGGATACTGGAGCAACAGTTGAAAACCAAATTCCAGGCAAGTATACCTTGCCAATCTTGCAGTAATTGTTACATGTTATTCCCTTGATTTAGTTATATGATATATTTGTTCAACCTAGGACCGTGTGACATTACTTAACATTCGAATAATTTTTGGGTGTCAATGCCGTACGCGGAGTTGTGTAACGTCACCTAGAGATTGATATCGTGACCCTATATATCTTCGTGCTTGCATTATCAAGTATGTCATACATAGGACACTTAGCACTGTTCATGAGATAGAATCTTCCTGAGATATTCATGGTAATTCTGTATAGGATACAAGATTCGTGACATATACTTTATACATATGCATTGATATCATTATGACATGCTGCATTGGATATGATCTTGTGTGTCATGGACATGAGACGTGTGATTACATTGGGTGGGAAGAGACACACAGGCTACAGGCTGATTATATATATATTTATTATTTTGAGGCCGTAGACTCTACATCAGAGCTAGGCATATTATGTGATATTACTGCTACCGGCTCCCCGACACCGAGCTTGTAGTGATTTCAGCCTGAGTTCTAGTGATGCTCTCAACTTGCATATCACTTAGCTGGTTATATAGTTTGCCCTATTGATCCATTTCATATACTGCACTTATTTGGCTTGAGTTATTCTTGTACCTTGTTAAGTCCCCTGAGGACCTGGAATCCAGATTATGTCCCCAGGTTTAGCAGATGAGTTCTATCCCGAGGTATATGGAGCAGGAGCAGGAGCAGGAGCAGACTCTGGAGCTGAACCGATCCCTGAGGACGAGGTAATAGCCTAGAATTTCTTCTGAGATTTGCTTAATCTATACTCAGTATTTGTTATTGTTAGACACTTTTATTTCTGGTCTGTTGAACCATTATATCAGACTTATTATCGGGTTGTTCCCCAAATTATGTTTTATTGAGACTTGACATTACTATATATTTTATATTGATTGTAATTATTTTTATGGATGAGATTAGTACCATAGACCCTTATTATTGTTTTACAGCTTAAGTACACCCTGATGGGTCCATTAAATTGGGTTTGCCCATCGGTGTGTGCTGCTGGCCATTGCCACGTGTCTAGTCCCTCGATATTTTAGGAATGTGGCATGACATAGTTTTTGTGGTGGACCATGCAGGTCAACGACTAAATTGCTTCGGTTTCAACTTAGGAACTGAGCAAGAATGCGATAAGAATAGGATAAGTTATAGGATCTTATCCACTTGATTGAATCGTTCTTGATCTCTATATCGGATTTGAATTTCATGACTTGCATTATGCCTTGATTCCTCGTGCGCCTCTTATAGTTTATTTTTGATACAGAATAATGGATCCACCAGCAAGCGACGAGACTCCTGCAGAAACACCATAAGGTGTTATGGTTACCCATGAAGATGAAGTGACACCAGTTGGTGGAGGTCAATCAGCACAATAAAGCAGTCAAGCAAATCAGCATGCCTCGAGAATCCAGCAAGATGATATTCCACCACCACCAAAGTTCACTCCATTGATGCCTATTTTTCCATAAGGGCAGGCTATGGACGGGCAGAAAATGTTTCAAATATTCTATGCGATGATGCAAGCCCAACAGAAGGTTCATCAAGAAGCCCAGCAAAGTCAAGTGAAGAAGTTCTTTGACGGACTTAGTTCTGAGCTACAGAAGTTAATCAGCTCCGTTGCAACTACTTTAGACACGAATATTCTTGCTACAGCATGGCCCATGGAGTGCATCACCAGGAGAGAGTCCAGCCAGAAGTGGCCGCACGCACTAGCATAAGACTGAGTATAGCAGAAAAGAGCTACAAAGCAACCCCAAAGAAATCTATCACCGAGAGCAGCACCAAGAGCCTTATTCCTTCCTACTTGTCACTACTGTGGCAAAATAGGCCATATTGAGAGGGAGTGTAGACGCAAGTTGGGACTGTGCTTGATTTGCGGATCCAGCCAATATTTAGCCAGAGATTGCACGATACATCGAGGACAAGCACCAATGGTAAACCAACAAGCTCTACCAGCACCAGGAGGATATCATCCGAGGCCACCCTTGGCACCCCAGGCAGTACTCTTCCAGCAGGCCCAACAACAGCAGAGGAATCCACTACAAGGACGCGGACAAGCTTTTGCGATGACCTTGGAGGACGCGCAGACTCGTAGAGTAGCAAATGTGCATACGTTATTCATAGATGTCTATTTCTAGTATTGCTTAGCACGTGCCTGTTAGTTCATGATCTTAGCCTTAAACCTAGTAATTTTGAACTTGTTAATAATTGATAACCTAGTTTTCCTAAGTTGTAGTTTTCTTTGCTCTAACCAGATTGCCTTCACTCTTGAATTACCTAACTATACTTTATTCCTTTCCTATGTGTTTTGCTTAACCTCATCATTCGAATTCTCCTTGATCATGATTTTTTGTTTGTATCGTGCTTTACAACCGTGTTATCTTATCTGACCGATTATGTTTCTTTATTCTTTGATTGCGAGGTCGCAATCCTCTTAAGGGGGTAGATTATAAACCCCTAAATTTTTTCAGAATTTAAAAATAAATTTTCAGAAATTTTCTGTAATTTTTTAATTAAAATAAATGTTTTATGGAATTAAATTAATTTTGTGAATTTATTAAATATTAAAATAATATAAAAACAATATTTTTTGGTGGAAAATAAAATCTTAGACATAGTGTAATTTTTCTAGATTTTTTGGGCCCCAGAACTATTTTTAAAGACCTAAAAATTTATGTTTTAATTAACCCAAAATAAACCGGGTTGAACCAACCGATTTAACCATGAACCGGACCAACCCAAACCCTGTTGAACCGAACCCAGCTGAACCCAATCCTTATTGGATCAAATTCGGATCCAAAACCTGACCCACTACAACCCGACCCGAACCCGCATACACAGTAAAATCCTAAATTCTAACCGCCCCGACCGTTTATTCTCTGACCGTTCACATGTCACGCCGACCATTTCCCGTGCCGCTCTGCCTCCCCGTGCCTCTCGACCTCCATGTAACCGTCGCCTGCAGCCGCGGATCACCGGCCAAATCTTCCTATTCACCTCCCAGCCAACGACCACCGCCTTCACCTATAAAACCCACCGCTACCACCGCCAACACCCACCACCAGTAATCGCCCCACCCGGCCACCACCTCCGCCACTCTCTCCGACCTCGTCGCCTCTCCCTTTCGCCTATATTAGACCCGACGAGCCCCGACCCTTCACTGAAGTCGACATCTGATGCTTCTGCCTCCTTCCACCGTCGAGTTTCCCTCTGCTGAGCTCCCCTCCGGTCGACTCCGACTCTGCCGCACCGAGCTCCTCCGCCGTGACATTGTCGCCAACCCCAACACTGACAAGCTCCGCCACCGCAGTAACCCAAAGTCGTCAACGACCGACCGTCGCTCCACTACGTGGACTCGTAGAACAGTTGTTATCGGCGTCCTGTTCCGGTGAGTGTTCCTCTCTCCTCGCCACCTTATTTTTTGTTCTGTCAAATCGTGTGCGTACCCTACGTAACCCTCTCAAACCCCGTGTAACTCGTTCGGGGTATCGCATCCTGTGGCGATCGCAAACTGTGACGCAAAATCAGGAAAATAAACCCCCAATTTTTGGAAATTAAAATTTTTCCCAAAATCTCCAGTTCACGGCCGTTTTGCAACCAACCTGTTAAATATTTTCAAAATTGGTTTTTACAGTAATTTAGACCATATGACCAAGTTTTAAATCCTATTTTTAGTTTATTTTATTGAGATGTAGTTTGTAATATTTTTGAGGGTAAAAATGACCAAAAACTTGGTTATTTAAAAACCCTGATTTTTCCGGAACTGGGTGCGCCCCGCTAAATGAGGTGACTTGGTCATGTGCTAACTTCACCGAAAGGTGCGCACTGTCAATACAGACGTGTAAGATTTTACAAAAGTTAATTTGGATATACGTGCACACCGGAATCAACGCGTATCCGTCGACAACACCCCATATCGGCCCTATTTTGAAACTTGTTGTAACTTCGTGTATGCTCGTCGTATCGAAACAAAACTTGCGCCATCGGACTCGTAGCAATACGCTGGTCCTGTGACCCAAGTTTGGTTCGATTATGAGAACGTTGACAAAATCCCGTATCGTGGGCCCCACGGCTTCACTTGACGGGCGATTTTATGATCAGCTCATCGGAATCTAGTTCTAGACATTTTGTTGGGTTCGTATCGTCATTCTAGACTTGTAGACACTAAGCTTGATAAATTTGGAGAACATTATCTCTGACATATTTTTTGGTGCAAAGTGGGCCACATGTGGACCCCGCTTTGACCAAAAACTGTCACTTTTGCCCCTGTGTCCAAATTGAACTTATGAACAGATAATTCTAGCTATTTGATGTCTTCTGAACCTGATGGTAATATTTATTTCAGCAACCGGAGGAGTACCTACAGATCTCGCGAATACTGGAGCAACAGTTGGAAATCAAATCCCAAGCAAGTGTACATTGCCAATCTTGCAGTAATTGCTACATGTTATTCCCTTGATTTAGTTATATGATATATTTGTTCAACCTAGGACCATGTAACATTACTTAACGTTCGAATAATATTCGGGTGTCAATGTCGTACGCGGAGTTATGTAACGTCACCTAGAGATTGATATCGTGACCCTATATATCTTCGTGCTTGCATTATCAAGTACGTCATACCATAGGACACTTGACACTGTTCATGCGACATAATCTTCCTGAGATATTCATGGTGATTCTGTATATGATACAGGATTCGTGACATATATTTTATAGGATTCGTGACATATACTTTATACATATGCATTGATATCATTATGACTTGCTGCATTAGATATGATCTTGCGTGTCATGGACATGAGACGTGTGATTACATTGGGTGGGGAGAGACACACAGGCTATAGGCTAATTTTATATATATATTTATTATTGTGAGACCGTAGACTCTACATCAGAGCTAGGCACATTACGTGATATTACTGCTATCGGCTCCCCGACACCGAGTTTGTAGTGGTTTCAGCCTGAGTTCTAGTGATGCTCTCAACTTGTATATCACTTAGCTGGTTATATAGTTTGCCCTATTGATTTATTTCATATACTGCACTTATTTGGCTTGAGTTATTCTTGTACATTGCTATGTCCCGTGAGAACCTGGAATCCGGATTATGTCCCCAGGTTTAGGAGAGGAGTTCTATCCCGAGGTATATGGAGCAGGAGCAGGAGCAGACACTGGAGCTAAACCGATCCCCGAGGATGAGATGATAGTGTCACGCCCCAATCCCAAAATATGTAGGACTAGGAATACGTAACACGCCCAGCCGTATGTATATGAACTCCAATATATGAAAACCATATACACACATACGCTGTAAATGAATATCCAATCCACCAGTGGTAATATACTGTCACAACAAGTCACACAGAATCTATATCTCATCCACAGCATAAATAATCAGTAGAAAATAAAGATCTGAATAATAACTGAATATCCAAAATGAGTATCAAGTCTGGTAGTCTGGTGGAAATAAATCCACTACAAAACGACTATACTGAAGTAGCAAAATTTCTAAGCAGTGGCAATAAATCACAGATACTCCGAGGGCAAGACCTCCTCAGTCAGGAACGTAGTGTCCGGTCCAGGTTCGTACTTCTGTGGGTACTCTTGCTCGTCTATGTCTGGAAAGGGACCAGGTCCTCAGAGGGACGTAATAAGATACATATAAATATGTCAATAAAGTACTGAAATATAAACATCCAATAGGTCACCTAACCGTCTAAGTGAATGCAGCTTGAGAACAACTTTCCACCAAGTGGGCTATCTGGCCATATAGTGGGATTGACATAATTCTCTCGGAGAATCAGGGGTCTACAAAGCATGTCGTCTTTTGAACGGCAGAGGCCGCCAAGTAGTATAGGGGTCATCACGACCGCGTATCTCCGGTGGAGCGTACGGGTTACATAAAAGAAAAGTACAAAGGAGCCCAAATGTCTTACTTGTTGTTCTCCCCATCCCATGCTCTAAGCATGCCACATCCATGCCACGATAAAATCTCTAAATAACTGCTAGGTCTACTAGCATACAAAGTTTCTATTAGCAGTCATCCCTAACGCACGGCCCATGCGTACAGGAGGCCAGGCATGTCACGTAGTCCTTGATCTATATGAGACTCACAACTCGTATAGCAACTGTGTCACGGCCAATGAATCTAATAATGCTCCATAATAGTAGGGTGGTCTCATACGGCAGGTCCAATAAATACATAAATAAATATGATACGACAACATCGTCGTTGCACCCAAGTTTCCCTGGACGCACAATTTATTTAGCAAAGAACTAAATAAGCAGAAATAAATATGCAATATCATATGGAATGTAAATAATAGTACAATGGCAAGGTATACTTACCGAGCAAAAATTTCGTATAGTGCAAGCGTCCACAACAGTGTTAAGTTGAAGTAGTGAGGTTTAGGGTTTTGGGTGTATTATATGGATATATATAGAAAATAAGAGGTGGTGGGGAAACGTAGTGTTTAAGAAACTACTACTGCTGCTATTTCTTTATTGGTTTTGGTTTCGGTTGAGGGGGTTTTAGTAATTAATAGTGTTAAGGAGCGGTGGAATGAGAAGCTTACACGCGTGAAAAGAAAAGGGAAGTCGGTTTGCTACTGCTGCTGTTGATATTTATGTGCGGAGAAGGAAAGTATACACGGGGGTGAGCTGCTGCTATTGTTTTCCTACTTTACGCGGGTGGGGCTAAACATGTTGGTTATAGGATTTGGGTTTTGGGTTAGATCCAATAGGAATTCTATTTTCTATTCTTTCCTTTTTTCTTTCTTTTTCTTATTACTTTTTCTTATTAATAATATATATATATATATATATATATATATATATATATATATATATATATATATATATATATATATATATATATATATATATATATATATATATATATATATATAAATATTTATACATAGAAAATTATGAAAATAATAATAGTGCATACGGTTAAACTAGCAACTGTCCAAAGGGTCTCCTACATGGAATAAATTAGGAAAATTTTATAATGGCTCCATAAATCTTCTAAATACACAAACACCTTAAATAAATATTAAATAAAATCTATTTCTTCTATTTAGCTCATAATTACTGAATAAATAATAAATTAGTTAATAATAGTTTGGAAAATTGTTTTAGAATAATTTTTTTGGGAAGAAAAAATTAGGGTATTCATAGATTTCTAGGAGAAGTTTCTAGGAGAATTTCTTCTATTTAGCCCATTGGAGACTAGAAGAGCAAGGATCTATAAGGAGGAAGCAAGGATCTACAAAAAGGAGCAAGGATCTACAAGTTGGAGGCCAATTTCACCAATTTTGGAGGTTTCATTGGAAATCCATCTCCCAATAGGTATAATTCAGTTTTTTTCCTTAAAATAGCTTCTAAATCTGAGATTTAATCATGAATAACCAACCCATATGTATGTACTACCCATAGGATTTGGTTTTGTGTTCATAGGAGACATATGGAGAAAGTTATGGTGCTTTTTGTGTCAATTTTGGGATAATTCCGAAAATAACTTTTGTTGTGTGTGTCAATTGATCCTATAGATCAATTTGGCATATATTTATATGTTTGGAGCTAGTGTCGTGTCCATAATTGGGTAGATGTAGGTCGTATCCCAACAATTTGGTGATACGTATTATTTTGGGAACTTTTCCTCCGACACGGGACTTTGTACATGTCGTATTTTGACACGGACACATAGATCTATATTTGACACTTTGTTTTGTTCATAAATATTATATGTGATTTGTTTGTGTCCTTCGGGGTGCAATTGGATGTGTGGTGGACTCGTGTCGCATGCGTATCCTAGATCTAGTGGGATACGGTGTGATACTCTCCAATTGTTGTGTGTTTATGTGTAGATCTAATTAATTGTGTTTTAATTCTTGAATTATAATTGTGTATGTATCTATATATATTATATATGTATTATGTATATTTATTATAGTGTTTATTATATTATAGATCTATGTATCATATATGTATTAATAGAATATATATTATGTAGCTTTCTTCTACATGCATTAATATATATGTTATAATATATGTTAGGGATGTAAATATATATATATTTTTTATATAATATATGTGTATGTTTAATTAAGTAATTAGATTATTTATATATGATTATATATATATATATATATATATATATATATATATATATATATATATATATATATATATATATATATATATATATATATATATTTATAAGTGGTAGCATACGTATATATAATATAGTAGATATATTTATATGTGGTTATATATATAGTTATATTATATATTGTTATGTATTTATATTATTATATGATTATATATATGTATACATATATGTATAGTTATATATACATATTACTATATGTGTGTGTGTGTATGTTACTATGTGGTATTTTATACAATTTACTATGTATAAGTGTATGTATAGTTATATATAGTTTTATATGTATATTATATAAATATATATTATGGGTTATATATATGTATTTAAATATATATTGTATAAATATATATATATATATATGGTGGGTTATATATATGTATTTATATATATATTGTATATATATATACATATATTTTCAGCGACAACAGCGAGCCAGAAGTGTCGCAACAGCAGCAACAAATTCAAATAATAACAGCTTTTCAGCGACAGCAGTCAGCGACAGTTGCAGAAAACTGTCGCTGCAACAACAGTGTATCAGCAGAGTATCAGAAGCTTCAGCGACAGTTTTTAGTGACAGTGCAGGAAACTGTCACAAAAACTGCAGTGTATTTATATACACAGCAGCTTTCTGTGACAGTGGACAGGGTATTTAGCGACAGTTTGGCAGTTTTTAATATATTAGATATTAATATATATATAGATATATATGTAAATATATATGGTAATTAATATATATATAAATATGTTCCTAATTGCTATTTGTATTATAGTATACTATATATGTATATATTTAGTTGTAGCATATAAATTTATTAGAATAATTAGTATACTTTAGTTATCAATTGTTATGAGTATTTTTTATATATTATATATTTGTAGGTATGTATGTACATATATATGTATTAATAGTTAGTGTGTAGTTGGTAGTTAGTATTATTCTATTAGTACATACTAGAGTTATATTGGATTGATATATGTAATTATTGATGGGTAGTTAGTATATATATGAGATTTTGGCAATTACCTTGAGATATCAAGGTAAGTATCAAGATATACCAAGGTATGAGTAGTAGGTATTGGCATAAATAATATGATAGTTGTAAACTAATTATGGGTTGGTATTAAGGTGACTAAAATAAGGTATATAGTATTATATAAATATTAAATATATAGTAATTTATAATTATTATTGGGTAGTTAGTATAAATAAGGTTTTGAATTTACCTTGAGATGCCAAGGTAAGTATCAAGGTATTGGAGGATAATCAAGGTATTGGGTTTGTATATCAAGATAGAGGTTTAGTATTGCGATACCAAGTTGGTTCGAAACCAAGGTATCCATTTAGCATTTGTAATTAGGATTTTATATATATAATATTGTTTGATATGTACATATGTGTTATATTTATCCCTTGTTTGCGTATCCTGAGATACGGTATCTTAGTATCCTAAGATGTAGCTTGTATGGCCTAGATTCATAGTGTGTGAGCCCAATATCTTTGAGTTAGACTCATGCAACCTAAAAATAGGCAGTTGACCATAATTTGACTATAGTTGACCATAGTTGACTTAGAGTTGACCTAGTTTGACTTTTGACTTAGAAATAGTTTTATGACCTAGAAATTGACTAGTTTAATTTATTTCTCTTCCCCAAAACTTGTATTAATGCAATATTTCATATATAGGTCTGTGACACCAGTTCGGACATCATTTTCATCATTTGCTCTGGACCACAGGCGAGTACATTCTCTGATAGTTTTTATTATTTGATTACCACTATAATTCAAGTATTTAGAAATATTACTTATGATTCTTGACACGATGGTACACGGATTGGTATTATTATTGGATCGTTAGTCATGGGATGTTACCTTGATTATGGAGATGGTATCGGATACTGTCCTTGTTGATATTGGATAATATTGAATATTGTAGATTAAACATTGGATACATTGGCTAGTGACGTGTCATGATTCGATCCATCATATCAGTCGGGGCGGGGGAAATACCAATTAAATATGTGATCAAGAAACTATCGGCTAGTAGTGTAATCATTGGCTACTAACTAACCATGCAATTCATGTATGGTTGAGTTAGCTTCTATCTGTTGCACTATTTAGAGAGATGATGGAATTACAGATGGCACAGATAGAAGCCCAGCACAGGCAGTCAGATTTGATGCGGCAGAGTATGGAAAATGCCCATCAGATAGCTATAACAGCAGTTCAGAAAGAGGCTCCTTCACAGCCACAGGATATTCAAATCAAGCCAAACAACATTCAAAATTTCAAGAAGCTTGAGCCTCAAGTTTTTAAGGGTACAAAAGGTATAGTCTATGCTGACGATTGGCTTGAAGATATCGAGCGACTCATGAAGGTATCCCGTCTTGCGGAGGATCTGAAGGTTGAGGTGGTAGGACTTCAACTATTCGACGTTGCCCGCACTTGGTTCAAGAATGAGCCAATTCTTACTGATGCAGGACAATCTTGGGAGATATTCAAGGATCTCTTTAAGAAGAAGTTCTTTGCTCGGACGGACAGATTGAAATTAGGAAGGCAATTTGAGAGCCTTACACAAGGAAGCATGTCCGTAGAGGAGTATGCCGCAGAGTTCGGGAGGCTGAGCCGATTTGCGGAGTACTTGGTGAGAGAGCCAGAAGTTCGGGCTATCCGTTTCCGCGAGGGTCTGAATTGGGAAGTCAAGATTCTTATTCCGTCTTTCTACGAGACGTATTCTGAGATACTTTCGGAGGCACACAAGGTCGAGCGGGAGTGGAACTTGAAGCCGAAGAGGGACCGTGATATGTTTGGGGGTGACAGTAGTAGTACGGGACCGACAAAGAGACCGCGGTTCCAGCAACAACAGTTTCCAGTACAGTTCGGAGCCTATCAGCAGCAATATCAGATGCCAGAACCAAGTGTTACTCCAGTACAAGCTCCAGTACAGCAGATACCACATCAGCCTCAGAGATAGGTGCAACAGGATCCTCAATGCACCTATTGCAAGAAGACTGGGCACACTTGGGAGATGTGCCGAAAGAGACTTGGAGCATGCTTACATTGTGGATCAACGGAGCATATGGTGAAGGATTATCTCTGGACAATTCAACGTCCAGGCCAGGATGCAGATCGAGGCCAGAGAAGTGGAGTTAGGCCACCTGTAGCACCACAGATTGCTCATCACCCGCAGAGGGAGCTACCTCGGCAGGGCGGAGCATTTGCGATGACGATCGAGGAGACCAATACTACAGGTGATGGGTTAGAGAGTCTGTTCTTTCTTTCTGTTCCTTTCATCTATTTTGATTGATTGATTCTTTAGTACCTTTTGGATGCTTGTGTTATATAGTTAGTGTAGCTATAGAATACCCTGACAGAGACAACAGTAATAAGACAGGTGGAGACCATGACCCTGCATGTTATTCTTTGCATAGGACTGTTCTTGGTGAGATAAGACCTTATTAGACTATGATTGCTGGGGGTTTGACCTAGAAGGAGTACGATCACCTTTAAATTTTGAGGACGAAATTATTTTAAGGGGGATAGACTTGTCACTACCGTATTTTCTAGAAAAGGGTATTTTGGTCATTTTATAATTAATTAAATATTGTGCATGTTAAATATTTATTTATTATATTATTTATTTATTATTAGCATGATAGATTTATTTTTTTGGACTTGTGTTAGTGGACCTAACTAGTTTAGTTTAGACTCATGGACCAACATGTATTAATTGTTAGAATTGAGCCCAACTAGAAAGCCCATTAATTAGGAGGATGATTAAATTAATTAAACCATTGGACTAGAAGCTTCCCTCCTTAATTAATTTTTTCATGAGAGGCCCTAAGGGGTATTTTAGACTTTACATAGTAGCTTAAGGGAGGGGGCAAGTGAGGCCTATATAAAGGGGATAAAAACTTTCTCTCTCTTTATTTTTCATTCCAAATCTAGATCTAGAATTTTTCTCAACCAAATTTCATCAAATCCCTACCAAATTTCCACCCAATTACTTTCCAAATCACTATTAGAGACTAGAAGAGCAAGGATCTAGAAGGAGGAAGTAAGGATCTACAAAGAGGAGCAAGGATCTACAAGTTGGAGGCCAATTTCATCAATTTTGGAGGTTTCATTGGGAATCCATCTCCCAATAGGTATAATTCAGTTTTTTCCCTTAAAATAGCTTCTAAATCTGAGATTTAATCATGAATAATCAACCCATATGTATGTACTACCCATAGGATTTGGCTTTGTGTTCATAGGAGACCTATGGAGAAAGTTATGGTGCTTTTTGTGTCAATTTTGGGGGAATTCCGAAAATAACTTTTGTTGTGTGTGTTAATTGATCCTATAGATCAATTTGGCATATGTTTATGTGTTTGGGGCTAGTGTCATGTCCATAATTGGGTACATGTAGGTCGTATCCCAATAATTTGGTGATACGTGTTGTTTTGGGGATTTTTCCTCCGACACGGGACTTTGTACATGTCGTATTTTGACACAGACACATAGATCTATATTTGACACTTTGTTTTGTTCATAAATATTATATGTGATTTATTTGTGTCCTTCGGGGTGCAATTGGATGTGTGGTGGACTCGTGTCGCATGCGTATCCTAGATCTAGTGGGATACGGTGTGATACTCTCCAATTATTGTGTGTTTATGTGTAGATCTAATTAATTGTGCTTTAATTCTTGAATTATAATTGTGTATGTATCTATATATATTATATATGTATTATGTATATTTATTATAGTGTTTATTGTATTATAGATCTATGTATCATATATGTATTAATAGAATATATATTATGTAGCTTTCTTCTACATGCATTAATATATATGTTATAATATATGTTAGGGATGTAAATATATGTATATATTTTATATAATATATGTGTATGTTTAATTAAGTAATTAGATTATTTATATATGATTATTTATATATATATATGTGTATGTAGATATATATTTATAAGTGGTAGCATATGTATATATAATATAGTAGATATATTTATATGTTGTTATATATATAGTTATATTATATATTGTTATGTATTTATATTATTATATGATTATATATATGTATACATATATGTATAGTTATATATACATATTACTATATGTGTGTGTGTATGTTACTATGTGGTATTTTATACAATTTACTATGTATAAGTGTATGTATAGTTATATATAGTTTTATATGTATATTGTATAAATATATATTGTGGGTTATATATATGTATTTAAATATATATTGTATAAATATATATATATGGTGGGTTATATATATGTATTTATATATATATTGTATATATATATATATATACATATATTTTCAGCGACAACAGCGAGCCAAAAGTGTCGCAACAGCAGTAACAAATTCAAATAATAGCAGCTTTTCAGCGACAGCAGTCAGCGACAGTTGCAGAAAACTGTCGCTGAAACAACAGTGTATCAGCAGAGTATCAGAAGCTTCAGCGACAGTTTTTAGTGACAGTGCAGGAAACTGTCACAAAAACTGCAGTGTATCTATATACACAGCAGCTTTCTGTGACAGTGGACATGGTATTTAGCGACAGTTTGACAGTTTTTAATATATTAGATATTAATATATATATATAGATATATATGTATATATATATGGTAATTAATATATATATAAATATGTTCCTAATTGCTATTTATATTATAGTATACTATATATGTATATATTTAGTTGTAGCATATAAATTTATTAGAATAATTAGTATACTTTAGTTATCAATTGTTATGAGTATTTTTTATATATTATATATTTGTAGGTATGTATGTACGTATATATGTATTAATAGTTAGTGTGTAGTTGGTAGTTAGTATTATTCTATTAGTACATACTAGAGTTATATTGGATTGATATATGTAATTATTGATGGGTAGTTAGTATATATATGAGATTTTGGCAATTACCTTGAGATATCAAGGTAAGTATCAAGATATACCAAGGTATGAGTAGTAGGTATTGGCATAAGTAATAGGATAGGTGTAAACTAATTATGGGTTGGTATTAAGGTGACTAAAATAAGGTATATAGTATTATATAAATATTAAATGCATAGTAGTTTATAATTATTATTGGGTAGTTAGTATAAATAAGGTTTTGAATTTACCTTGAGATGCCAAGGTAAGTATCAAGGTATTGGAGGATAATCAAGGTATTGGGTTTGGATATCAAGATAGAGGTTTAGTATTGCGATACCAAGTTGGTTCGAAACCAAGGTATCCATTTAGCATTTGTAATTAGGATTTTATATATATAATATTGTTTGATATGTACATATGTGTTATATTTATTCCTTGTTTGCGTATCCTGAGATACGGTATCTTAGTATCCTAAGATGTAGCTTGTATGGCCTAGATTCATAGTGTGTGAGCCCAATATCTTTGAGTTAGACTCATGCAACCTAGAAATAGGCAGTTGACCATAATTTGACTATAGTTGACCATAGTTGACTTAGAGTTGACCTAGTTTGACTTTTGACTTAGAAATAGTTTTATGACCTAGAAATTGACTAGTTTAATTTATTTCTCTTCCCCAAAACTTGTATTAATGCAATATTTCATATATAGGTCTGTGACACCAGTTCGGACATCATTTTCATCATTTGTTCTAGACCACAAGCGAGTACATTCTCTGATAGTTTTCATTATTTGATTACCACTATAATTCAAGTATTTAGAAATGTTACTTATGATTCTTGACACGATGGTACACGGATTGGTATTGTTATTGGATCGTTAGTCATGGGATGTTACCTTGATTATGGAGATGGTATCGGATACTGTCCTTGTTGGTACTGGATAACATTGAATATTGTAGATTAAACATTGGATACATTGGCTAGTGACGTGTCATGATTCGATCCATCATATCAGTCGGGGCGGGGGAAATACCAATTAAATATGTGATCAAGAAACTATCGGCTAGTAGTGTAATCATTGGCTACTAACTAACCATGCAATTCACGTATGGTTGAGTTAGCTCCTTAGTGTAATCATTGAATCTCCCAGGCCGATCACATATTTAGTTAGTATCTCAAATCACATAGTTATTATAGATTCCATTATTCAGTTCATTGATTACCTTGTTCTATTCTGACATTATAGTTCATTCCTTTATTCTTGTACGCATTGATTATATTCTGTTGTTAGTATTGCCTATTCTTTCATTGTTCTTGATTATCAGTTATATTCTCATCGTAGATAGCATCTTCTATTCTATTGCTTTATAGTTTTTGTCAATTAATTGGAACTGCTATTGGGTTGTACTTCGCTCCATTCCTGACTGAAAAATATTTTTCAGAGGATCCGGGAGATTGGTGTCCGATATACTACGGACCTCAGCCTATTGATGGTGCAGACCTGGACCCACTAGTTCTGGAGTGACTGTTGAGAGATTTAGCCGGATTCACTAGTTAGCATAGTTTGTTCTCTTTAGCATTTTGGTACCGGATTTGTTTCCGGCATATATTTGTGTTTGGATATTATTTCTATTTGTTGTTGTTATATTTTTAACTGCTTAGTTATGTTAGACTTCTGTGATATCTTCTCGTGCCATAGAAATGTGATTGAGTATTATGTTGAATTAAGTTGATTACTCTCTTCTTGGAGTTGAGATATTATTGGAGGTTTATGCTTTATAGTGAGATAATTAGATAGTATAGTTGACCAAGACAGCGTTCTACCGCCGATACTGCGGCGTAGGCTGGGCGTTGTTCCCGACTTGCATCCCTACACCGGGTGCGGGTCGTGACAATGCCATCCCCTCATAATTACCAATTTTTAATCTAAAATTCGTTTTTAAGAAATTCTTTTGGAAAAATAATTTCAAAGTTATAAAAAAATACTAAATAAATATTTTAAAAATGGTTGAAACTAGTATTTAGAAAACTCTTTATTCTAATTTTGGAAAGAGAGAGTTACAAAGACTTAACTTTTTATTCTTTCTAATGCAAAAATGAGGATACAAAAGATAGTCTGTCAAAAATTCATATTCATTACATGTGTCATCTTCTTTCTTCTTACCTTAGTTTGTCTTAGTATATAACCATTAACATATATGCTATTAGTAATAATAACAAAAATTAGGGATTAGTTTAGGTCTATAGCCCCTACAAAATTCATAATGCACTTAGGGGTTGGCTCTTCCAAATAAATTGGTTACTAGAGTCTAAGACCTAGCTATTCATTATTTAGTCGACATACGAAATAAGGCCTATACGTCGAATTAAATATTTAAAATATGATTCAATGGACTAATATATTGGTTGCTAAAAGTAAATATGCCAAAGTTAAATAGCTTATCACAATATCTAATGGAGTTTATTAGTTCATGGATCGAAATTGTGAATTTAATTATGACATAGGAAGATATTTAGATAACAAAATATTAGCGAAGGGGGTTTACAACAGTTTTTTATGGTCTAGTTCCATCATGCTCTCCAGTATTCTAGTTTTGGGACTTGACACTATTATTTTATATTGTCTTTATTATCACGCCTCGATCCCGGAGGACTGTAAAGTCGTCATTGGACGTAATGTCATACAAGCCTAAGTTACACTTGTACAGGCCATGATTTGCATAATAACAAAATAGACTATTCAGAGTTAGAAGCAGCAGAAAATATTA
This sequence comes from Iris macrosiphon, assembly GCA_036927795.1. NCBI lineage: Eukaryota > Viridiplantae > Streptophyta > Magnoliopsida > Asparagales > Iridaceae > Iris > Iris macrosiphon. The sequence goes on along the minus strand of JAYESA010000004.1, from coordinate 38,718,792 downwards.
TAGAAAACCAATTGAACACAATAATATAAGGAACAAAGTCTATTAGTAACTTTCAGTTATTACAAGGTTGTCAATAACCGATTGATACATGCCATCTTGGCTTACATCTCTTGAACTATACAGAACTACAATGATATTGTTCCATACATTACATCCCCTTATACAAAAATATCTTAATTTATGAAATATCTTCTTCTGATCTCCGGCTCCCGAGGATGAGGGTATGTTATCATTTCGAAAAAAATCCAGCAGGACATCTAGTACTTGCGGACAAACTGATGGTCAATACATTGGTGAATGCTGTCACGCCCCAGTCCCAAAATGTCGAGGGACTGGAGAAGCGTGGCAATGGCCAGCAGCACGCACCGATGGACTACCCAATTTAATGGATCCATCAGGGCATGCTTAAGCTGTAGTCAACAGGAAATAGAGTATTTGTTACAAGTCTCAGGTTATTCTAATCTCATCCACAACAGATATCACAGATTAATAGACAGAGTAATGTAATTAGAAATAACTGTCAAATCTCAATAAATTCCTCGGGAAACAAATCCGAGAATATGTCTGGTACAACCATGCGAATAGACAGGAAATAAATAACTGGAATTAGAAACAGAGATAACTGACTCTATACAGCCAATGCTCAGGAGAAGTCCTCTGGTGCGATCTCGTCCTCAGGTCCTGGTACCGCTCCTGGAAGTGGTCCTGTACGGTGTAGCTCTGGGTGGATCTCTTCGGCTATACCTGGGGACATAGTCCATTCCAGGTCCTCAGGGGACATAACAAGGTACAGAAAATACAAGCCAAAATAAATGCAGTGAAGGAATTAAATAAGCAATAGGGCAAACTATGTAACCAGCTAAGTGAGATGCAATATGAGAGCAGCACGAGAACTCAAGCTGAAACTACTACAAGCTCTGTGTCGGGGAGCCGGTAGCAGTGATATCATGTAGTTGTCTAGCTCAATGGGAGAGTACGACGCCGGCATAATATAAAATCAACCTGTAGCCTGTGTGTCTCTCCCCACCTAATGTAATCACGCATATCATGACCATAACGTCTCATGTCCATGTCAGCGGGATCATAGCTAATGCAGCAAGTCATAATGTCTATAAAATATCACTGTCAAGTCCTGTAACCTATACAGAATCACCATGAATGTCTCAGGAAGACTCTGTCTCATGAATAGTGTCAAGTGTCCTGGGTTCTGGAGTACTTGAGAAGACAAGTACGAGAATTATCGGGTATCGATAACCATGCCTATGTAACGTTACACAACTCCGCGTACGGAGTTGGCACCCGACTATGATCGGACACTAAGCACGTCACCCGTTTCCTAGGTTAAGCAGTTTGGAACAAGTTATATTTAATGAAATCAAGTAAGCTACTATGTCAAGAATTACTGAGATTTGGCAAGCTTTACTTGCCCACTAATGTATAAACAAGTCAAGGAAAATAAGTAGCAAGCTGCAGAGTTTGGCAAGGTACACTTGCCTGTGGTTCCTGTTCCAATTGCGGCTCTGACCTCAGCTGGAATTGCAGGCGGTACTCCGATTGCTGAAACAAACATCACCATCAGATCCAGAAAATATCAATCAGCTAGAAACGCCTGTCCTTGGGTCCAATTTGGAGACAAGGGCAGAAACGGCAGTTTCGGGCCAAAACGGGGTCCACCGGTGGGCCCGCTTTGCACCGAAAAACGCGTCAGGGTCAACAGTCTCCAAATTTACCAAACTCAGTGTCAACAGGTCAGAAACGCTGATACGAACCCAACGGAACTTTCAGAATTGAATTCCGATGAGCCGATCACAAAATCGCCCGTCGAGCGGGGCCTATGGGGCCCACGACACGCGATTTCGTCAACGTTCTCAGAATCGAACCAAACTTGACCCACAGGACCAGCGTATTGCTACGAGTCTGATGGCACAAGTTTCGTCTTGATCCGACGTGTGTACACAAAGTTAGGTCAAATTGCAAAAAAGTCAGATACGGGACGATGTCCGCGGATACGCGTTGATTCCGGTGTGCACGCACACCCGAATCAGCTTTCGCGAAATCCCACACGTCCGTATCGACGAGATGCACATATCTGTGAAGACCGCGCGCGACCAAGTCGTCCCGTTTGGCGGGACGTACCCAGTTCCGGGGTGAAACAGGGTCTGGATTTTTCCTATTTTTGGATCGCGGTGTGCGATCACCACAGGACGCGATGCCCCGAACAATTTGTCCGGACACCGAGAGGGTCATACAGGCTTCGCAACGCAATTTGCGGAATCGAAAACAGAGCTACGAGGCGAAAGATACACGCACCTGAAGGGGACCCGAAAACAGGGTCAAACCGTGTCCGACACGTGTCGGATTCGAAATTGAATTTAGGGTTAGGGTTAGGGTTCCGGTGCTCTGCGGCGGGGCTCCGGCGGCTGTGACGGTTGCGGCAACGGCGGAGGGGGCCGGGGAAGCGGAGGCGGCGCAGGCGACGCCAGGCGGAGGCGGCGGAGGCGGTCGGAGCGGGTCGTGCGGCTGGGCAGCGGCTGCTGCGGGCCTGCTTCGTCGGGGAAGAAGGAGGAGGAAGGAGGAGGAGATGGCCGGGGCTACGGCGAGACGGCGAGGCGGCGCAGGGTCGGCGGCGGAGTCTCGGCGAGGACGGCGGAGAGTGGTGGTGGTCGTGGGAACTGGAGCGGTGGCCGGAGAGGAAGCTCGGGGGTTTAAATAGGCTGGGGGATGGCCGGGCGAGGCGGAGGGGAGAGGACCGACGTGGGGCGACGTGGGCGCGGGGTGGCGCGGCCGAAGGCGGGGGAAGCGGCGGCAGGCGCGGACGGCGTGCGGGTCGTGCGGGGCTGGGGATGGGTGGCCGGGTCGGATTCGAATCGGGTTCGGTCGGGCGGACCCGACCCGACCCGATAGGCCGAGCGGGCTGGGCCCGTGGGCCGGGCTGGGCTGGAGGAAATGGGCCGGGCCGGTAAAAATAAATAATAAATAATAATAATAATAATAAAATCAGTAAACATTTAATAATAAATAAATAATTAAATAAATAGATTTTGGCAATTTAAAAATAGGTCCGGGGCCCAATAAATTCCAGAAAAATTGCCCTAAGTCCAGTTTTTCATTTTACATCCAAAAATATTATTTTCATAATATTCTAATACTATTTAATATCAATTAAAAATTATTTAAATATTAAAATCCTGTTTTTAATTTACAGAAAATTCCCAGAAAATTCTAGAAAATTGTGAAAAATCCAGTTTTTAAAATTTTAAAAATTCAGGGGGTTTACAATCTACCCCCCTTAAGAGGATTGCGTCCTCGCAATCAAAGAATAACCGGTCAGCAGAGATGACACGGTCGCAGGTATCGGTTGAAAATACATCACAAGTTACTTAGGGAAGTACCGTTTTCCTAAAATTTGAAAGTTTACACTTTCCAGGAAAATCTAGTTAAAGCAAGAAAATTACAACTTTTTTTTTTTTTTAAACAAGGTTATTATCAACAAGTTGCAAATTACTAGGTTGGGGCTGAGGTCACGAACCAATGGGCATGAGCTACACAAGTCTAAAACGGATAACTACGAATCACTTACGCGCATTGGCTATCCCACGAGTCTGCGCGTTCTCTACGGTCATCGTCAGGGCTTGCTCGCGTCCTTGCAGTCGATTCTTCTGCTGTTGAGCCTGCTGGAAGAGTAGTTCCTGGGGTATCAAGGGTGGCCTCGGCTGATACCCTGCTGAAGCTGGTGGTAGGACTCCTTGAACTTCCGTTTGCGGTACTTCCAATGCTGGAGAGGCTGACCGCGGTACTGGTAACGCTTGCTGGTTACCCTTTGGTGCTCTGTCTCGACGCTCAGGGCATTCCCTCAGTAAATGCTGACTGGATCCGCAAGCCAAACATAATCTCATTTTCCGTCTGCACTTGCTTTCTATATGACCTCGCCGGTGATAATATGGGCAAACAGGTATTGTCTGTCGAGATGCTTCTGGTGGCTGGTGTACGTGAGGTCTTTTTGTAACTTCTTCCTGTGGTGCTGAAGTGGAAGTCCGTTTCAGACTGGTCTCTCTCCTGATGACGCGCTCAATGCGTCGTGCTGCAGCAAGGACGTCAGAGTATGAGGTAGGTGCAACGGATCCAATTAATTTCTGCAGCTCAATGTTCAGTCCGTCGAAGAATTTCTCGGCCTTCTCTTCTTCTGTCGGGATCAATGTTGGAGCGAAGCGACTTAGACGAATGAACTCAGCGTTGTACTCTTCCACCGTCTTAGAATCCTGGGTGAGGCGATTGAACTTGTCCCGAATTTCTGATCGGGCGATAGCTGGAATGTACATCTCCTGAAAGAGTCTAGAGAACTCTTCCCAAGTGACTTGGTCTGGTCCGAGCCGCGCTTCCTCAGATAGCCACCAGTGATGTGCATTGTCCGTCAACTACATTCTGACGGCAGTCATCCAACGTTCCTTTGGAAGCTCAGCTGCTTCTAGTTGATGTTGAGTGTTGGTGAGCCACTCATGAACTTCAGTGGGCTCTTCTTTGCCTGAGAATGTACGGGGCTTCAGCTGTCGAAAGTCGGTGATAGAGCCTGTTGTTGGCCGTCGAGCTGGTAGGTTGGCCTGCTCCAGTACAGTTATTAGGCTGCGACTCAACGCCTCTTGTTGAGCTTGCATTATTGCATAGACCATTGAAAACATCTGCTGTCCATCCATGGCCTGCCCTGGTGGAATTATGGGCATTGATGGAGTAACTGGCGTCGTTGGTGGAATGTCATCTTGCTGGATTCTCGGGGCATGTTGTTGAGCTGACTGTCCTTTATCTACTGGTGTTACTTCATCTTCGTTGGTTACCTCGGCAACTCGTGGTGGCGTTATGGGAGTCTCGTCGTTTCCTCGTGAATCCATAACCCTGCAACCAAAATAAACAATAAGAGGCGCACAGGAATCAAGGCAGGATGCAAGTTAAGGAATTAAATTCGAAGTCGATATGGATACCAAGAACGTTTTCAAGCAAGTGGATGAGATCCTAAACTTGTCCTATCTTATTTGCAGGCCTGTTCGGTCCCTGAGTTGAAACCGAACAAATTAGTCGTAGAGACCTGCATGGGCCACCACAAAAACCATGTCACGCCCCAGTCCCAAAATGTCGAGGGACTGGAGAAGCGTGGCAATGGCCAGCAGCACGCACCGATGTACTACCCAATTTAATGGATCCATCAGGGCATGCTTAAGCTGTAGTCAACAGGAAATAGAGCATTTGTTACAAGTCTCAGGTTATTCTAATCTCATCCACAACATATATCACAGATTAATAGACAGAGTAATATAATTAGAAATAACTGTCAAATCTCAATAAATTCCTCGGGAAACAAATCCGAGAATATGTCTGGTACAACCATGCGAATAGACAGGAAATAAACAACTGGAATTAGAAACAGAGATAACTGACTCTATACAGCCAATGCTCAGGAGAAGTCCTCTGGTGCGATCTCGTCCTCAGGTCCTGGTACCGCTCCTGGAAGTGGTCCTGTATGGTGTAGCTCTGGGTGGATCTCTTCGGCTATACCTGGGGACATAGTCCATTCCAGGTCCTCAGGGGACATAACAAGGTACAGAAAATACAAGCCAAAATAAATGCAGTGCAGGAATTAAATAAGCAATAGGGCAAACTATGTAACCAGCTAAGTGAGATGCAATATGAGAGCAGCACGAGAACTCAGGCTGAAACTACTACAAGCTCTGTGTCGGGGAGCCGGTAGCAGTGATATCATGTAGTTGTCTAGCTCAATGGGAGACTACGACGCCGGCATAATATAAAATCAACCTGTAGCCTGTGTGTCTCTCCCCACCTAATGTAATCACGCATATCATGACCATAACGTCTCATGTCCATGTCAGCGGGATCATAGCTAATGCAGCAAGTCATAATGTCTATAAAATATCACTGTCAAGTCCTGTAACCTATACAGAATCACCATGAATGTCTCAGGAAGACTCTGTCTCATGAATAGTGTCAAGTGTCCTGGGTTCTGGAGTACTTGAGAAGACAAGTACGAGAATTATCGGGTCTCGATAACCATGCCTATGTGACGTTACACAACTCCGCGTACGGAGTTGGCACCCGACTATGATCGGACACTAAGCACGTCACCCGTTTCCTAGGTTAAGCAGTTTGGAACAAGTTATATTTAATGAAATCAAGTAAGCTACTATGTCAAGAATTACTAAGATTTGGCAAGCTTTACTTGCCCACTAATGTATAAACAAGTCAAGGAAAATAAGTAGCAAGCTGCAGAGTTTGGCAAGGTACACTTGCCTGTGGTTCCTGTTCCAATTGCGGCTCTGACCTCAGCTGGAATTGCAGGCGGTACTCCGATTGCTGAAACAAACATCACCATCAGATCCAGAAAATATCAATCAGCTAGAAACGCCTGTCCTTGGGTCCAATTTGGAGACAAGGGCAGAAACGGCAGTTTCGGGCCAAAACGGGGTCCACCGGTGGGCCCGCTTTGCACCGAAAAACGCGTCAGGGTCAACGGTCTCCAAATTTACCAAACTCAGTGTCAACAGGTCAGAAACGCTGATATGAACCCAACGGAACTTTCAGAATTGAATTCCGATGAGCCGATCACAAAATCGCCCGTCGAGCGGGGCCTATGGGGCCCACGACACGCGATTTCGTCAACGTTCTCAGAATCGAACCAAACTTGACCCACAGGACCAGCGTATTGCTACGAGTCTGATGGCACAAGTTTCGTCTTGATCCGACGTGTGTACACAAAGTTAGGTCGAATTGCAAAAAAGTCAGATACGGGACGATGTCCGCGGATACGCGTTGATTCCGGTGTGCACGCACACCCGAATCAGCTTCCGCGAAATCCCACACGTCCGTATCGACGAGATACACATATCTGTGAAGACCGCGCGCGACCAAGTCGTCCCGTTTGGCGGGACGTACCCAGTTCCGGGGTGAAACAGGGTCTGGGTTTTTCCTATTTTTGGATCGCGGTGTGCGATCACCACAGGACGCGATGCCCCGAACAATTTGTCCGGACACCGAGAGGGTCATACAGGCTTCGCAACGCAATTTGCGGAATCGAAAACAGAGCTACGAGGCGAAAGATACACGCACCTGAAGGGGACCCGAAAACAGGGTCAAACCGTGTCCGACACGTGTCGGATTCGAAATTGAATTTAGGGTTAGAGTTAGGGTTCCGGTGCTCTGCGGCGGGGCTCCGGCGGCTGTGACGGTTGCGGCAACGGCGGAGGGGGCCGGGGAAGCGGAGGCGGCGCAGGCGACGCCAGGCGGAGGCGGCGGAGGGGCCGGAGGTGGTCGGAGCGGGTCGTGCGGCTGGGCAGCGGCTGCTGCGGGCCTGCTTCGTCGGGGAAGAAGGAGGAGGAAGGAGGAGGAGATGGCCGGGGCTGCGGCGAGACGGCGAGGCGGCGCAGGGTCGGCGGCGGAGTCTCGGCGAGGACGGCGGAGAGTGGTGGTGGTCGTGGGAACTGGAGCGGTGGCCGGAGAGGAAGCTCGGGGGTTTAAATAGGCTGGGGGATGGCCGGGCGAGGCGGAGGGGAGAGGGCCGACGTGGGGCGACGTGGGCGCGGGGTGGCGCGGCCGAAGGCGGGGGAAGCGGCGGCAGGCGCGGGCGGCGTGCGGGTCGTGCGGGGCTGGGGATGGGTGGCCGGGTCGGATTCGAATCGGGTTCGGTCGGGCGGACCCGACCCGACCCGATAGGCCGAGCGGGCTGGGCCCGTGGGCCGGGCTGGGCTGGAGGAAATGGGCCGGGCCGGTAAAAATAAATAATAAATAATAATAATAATAATAAAATCAGTAAACATTTAATAATAAATAAATAATTAAATAAATAGATTTTGGCAATTTAAAAATAGGTCCGGGGCCCAATAAATTCCAGAAAAATTGCCCTAAGTCCAGTTTTTTATTTTACATCCAAAAATATTATTTTCATAATATTTTAATACTGTTTAATATCAATTAAAAATTATTTAAATATTAAAACCCTGTTTTTAATTTACAGAAAAATCCCAGAAAATTCCAGAAAATTGTGAAAAATCCAGTTTTTAAAATTTTAAAAATTCAGGGGGTTTACAAATGCACTAGTAAGGAACAAAAGCAACACTTTCTGAAGCAATCACTAAGTAATCATGTAAGAAAATATTGACTTATTAGTAATCTTGCTATCTTTTACCTACATTTATTTCATGCTATGCATGAAATCAAGAGTCGGATTACTTCTTTCGAAAACACTTTCGAAAGACACGTTTCATATTTCAATTAAGCACACAATAGGGACAAATTCCATGCACTATCTCGATTCATTATTATCTTATCATGCGTAGTGTATTCCATGAGCCATATTCTTTTCGTATAGGGACATATTAACATAATACTAAGTAGGAACAATTCTTCTTATGAATAGGGTAGCATCACTTCATGTTAACATAGGTTGTTCATAAGAGTAGTTTATGATATAAAATATAATCAATAGAGTGGATCACTTATCCAATGATTCTTACCCAAGGTTGACAATTTGTCCCTACAACATACATGCGTTAGAACATTTTAGAAATGCATAAACACATATAGAATTCCCTGTCTTCTCTGCATCAATCGTTAGGTTTGCAACAAATGTTTATCCTAACATGAGACCTATATCTACATTATGGTCCATGAGCTTTACTTCTCATGATTAGTAACTAGGATTACAAGTCCAGTCTCACTAATAGACTTGGCACCCCCTAATCGTGAGGACGTACAAGCCTCAGGGTGCCTTGTTCCCTCCTAGGCCAAGCGATCCCGGTGTCCCAAAAATCGGTCGAGGGATTACGCCATTGTGCACAAAGTTGTCCAGATCAATGCATGAATGCAAGTTCCATCAAATAAAACTCTATAATGCAACAATTGAACAATAAGCAAATATTCCATCTTTTTTCTTCTTTTCATTCGATCGGTAGAGCTAATAACTCTTCTATTCTCTTTCTCTTTCTCTATATGGTCAAGCCGTATAATCTCTTTGCAATCATGCATTTGCAATAGTACAAGTTTTTTTATACAATTATATATTTTCAATGTACGATAAATAAAATATGTAATCATTCTCACATTATAAGCATGAGAATTGTTCTATCAACATTGAATACGTTAGCATGTAATTCTATTCTTTTGATAACATACGATAGGGTTAGATCAATGTTCTTTTACTCTTCTTTATTATCATGGCAATAGTTCTTTCAATAAAACAACAGTCTATCTTTAAGCATGCGATCTTCTTCTATGTGAACAAGTATGACAAGGGTTCTTTGTTACGCAAGCATGCACGTTCTCTTGTTTAAGTATACATAGTCGGTTACTATCATTCTTAGTGTTTTACTAACTTTTTTTTAGCAACAAGCATGCATTCATTCTTATGAATTCTTTATTAGGCGTGAGAGAATCAGAAAATGAAATCTTGCCCGCTCACCAAGATCAATCGTCTTTTGTCCCAATAAGAGAACTCTTCTCAAAGGTTTTCTCTCGAGCCAGCAAACCGATATCTTTATCTATATAGTGCCATACCGAAGCGGGACAATATATTTATAAAATATTTGCTACATAGATTTATCTCGATAATTATAAAAGTTTACTCTTCAAGACTACTATATGCATCAATATAACTATCATTTATTACAGATAGAGCAATTTTTTGAGCTTTCCAAGCTTTAGAATATTTAATACGTATTTTGTTATATATATATATATATATATATATATATATATATATATATATATATATATATATATATATATATATATATATATCATGATATGGACTATATGATGACTATCTCTAATTTTATAAATTATTTTGTTTTTAACCCATGCGGTAGTAGATAATTGATGGCACCCTATTGTAAGTCCACATAAATAAGAATGTCTATTTTCTCACATAAAAATAACAAATGTCCTGCCTTTACCAATAACTTTAGCATATACTCTCCAATTATAACTTAATTCATTATATTTATATACAATCCCATGGATATTGTTTAAAGTAGCTTAATAAGTAAAGTTATATTCAATTGCTATAACATTAATAAATTCTAAATTTAGAACGATTTTTAAATATTTTTTCGACGAATAATTCAGGAGTGTTAACATTATCATCAAACTCATCATCCAAATTTTTAATTAAATCATAACTATTTTCATCATTGTTATTATTTTCAACCAATGTACGTTCTTCTTCAGTAAATCGAACAACTCGATGAGAAGAACTAGGACCAATATTGATAGTTTGATTATTAGAAACACGTTTTGTACTTAAATTATTAATCCTTGGTGATGGTGGAGTAACATAAATGTTTATATATGGTGATTATAAATTAACTCGAAGAATAAAATTTCATGCTTGTTTACTATCTAATGATAAACAAGTAGATAAAATAATGTATCTTAATATAAATTCATAATCGATAGAAAATTGTTTAATAATTAGATTGTGTAAACTAGATAACGTAATATTTCGATTAATTATAAAAAAATTAGGTTAAACCTCATTCGTAAGATAACCTATTTAGCGTATACGCGAGTACAATATTGTTAGATTTTGATCCACGGTGAACAGAGATTATAGACTATATAAACAAGAGCTTCTGAATATAGTAAAAGAGCCCTTGAATAAGTGCTTTTGAATGCAGAGATAGGTAGGAAGAGATTGCAAAATAAGCTTGTAAAGAATGGTGTTCTAGTTTGGAATCAAACTGGACACTTTAAATTCATAGAGAAAAAAATAGCCGTTGCTAGACAGCCATTAGGGGAATTACTAGCATGCTAGAATTTCGTTAGTCGGATTGTTGCTTTAAATATTTTTAAAAAGTTTTTTTCTTTAGCCTATTTAAATAAATACTTTTTTGCACGAATATATTTTCTTACCAAAACAAAAAAAACAAAAAAATAACTTAGCAGGGTGAAACATTTCCTGTTATTAGAGCTGGCCCTGACCAGGACAGCCAGAGCGACCGTCCAGGGTCCATAAACCAGGAGGACAAAAAAAAAATCAGTTTAGACATAAATATATTAATAATCTTGTATGTAAAATAAAACTAGTATGTACCATAGGTCTTACTAAATACTAGTAAATGCACGTGCGTTGTACGTAAAATAAAATTTTCTATTATTATTATAAAATAATTTAAATATTTACATATATTTTAATTATAATTTATTATGAATATATTTTTACTCTTTATAAAAAATCTTTAAAATGCTAACCGTCTAAACTGTATGTATATCCTCACGTAATTAAAAACTAAAAATTAAATAAAATTTAACTAATTGTTTAATTATATAATATTATATAACTATAATAAAATAACTCTTCTAGCTCATGTGGTTAAGGTGGGAGTTATTATTCTTGGTTGGTCAAGTTTGATTCTCCATTACGGTATTTATAACAAATTATTTTTTTTTTAACAATTTTTTTACGTAATATTAATTTTTAAAATAAATGGTTGAGTATTTACAAACGGCTTAGACGGTTCACTTTTGAGCCGTTTTGAAGCCTCATTATAAGAGTAGAGATAAAATAATTATTGTGTAGTTGTTATTATGTTTGACTTACATACTAGAGGTTCTTGGTTCAATCCTTTGTGGTAATTTTTTTTTAAATTACTTTTATTTTATATTTTTTACATTATGATGGGTTCCCATTTTGAAAGTTCGTCTTGGTCCCATGAGCACAGGGCTGGCCCCTCCTCTTATAGAGTAGTACCGAACTCAACTGGTTCTTCTGGTCAGTGAGAAGAGATATAACCTCCCTGGCTGGACGGAGATCTCGGGATCAAATCGCGGGAGAGGTGTGGGGGCAGTGGGCCCAAATGGCATATAACATTGCATGTGTAAAATCTCTGTGCGTATCGACGGACATCTTAAAAAAAAAAAAAAAAAAAAAAAAAAAAGTACAGACTATAGATATAAATACATATATAATATAGGATTTGGATACGCATAGATAGTATTTGCTACCCGACCCAAACCCGACGCGGTTGACACCCATTCTAAATACGAAATTTCGATACATTCTCCACCCCATCTCGTCTCCCCCGACCTCCACTGCCGCCTGCCGCCGATCATTGCCGGCGACAATCTCCGACCGTCGTTCGGAGTCGTCCATATGGATCATATGTAAGCATCCTCTTTCTCATCTTCCTCCGCGTTCTTCTCCCCTCTTTCTCCATAGCTCGAAACCCTAAAAACGGTAGTTTCCCCCCTTTTCTCCACTCAGGTCCGGTTCTTGACGATGAGGAATGGCAAGGAAGAACCTGCGTCCCCCAAGGATCACGTGAGTACCGTTCGTTTGAAACTTGAACAGTGATGATGTGTAAAGTTTGATTCTTTTGTTCTATCAGTAGCTAGCTTTTGTTTTCTAGGTCAGTTCTATCTTTCTGTGATAAATTTTTCTTGGAACAATTTTCCGATCCATGGAGATCTAATATACTAGGCCCTAGGTTGTGTAGGACACGGACACGGCATGAATTCAAAGTTACAAAATGGATATCAAGTACACACACTCAAAGGCCGAACTCGAGCGACTTTTGTGGTTACCGGAGAGAGACATAAGATTCTGGCTAGGTGGCGGAAGAAGATAAGTGGATCGAGCCACATGGTGTATTATTCCTTCCATTTATAAATGGTGGGAGTTGAAAGCAGCGGCCCCAAAAGGCATGCAACGCAGCGTGCAGAAAGTCCCGTTCGTTACGCGGACATCTAAAAAAAAGAAAAGAAAATCAAAGAAGTTACTTTAAAGATGCATGTTTTTAATCTGTCTGCAAAGAAATGTTACTTTCTCATATCCTGATTATATTCGGTGCCATCGTACCATGACAAGTCACTTCCTAAATGGACCAATTGAAAACAATAAGAAGGTTCTGAACCGATTCCGATTCCGATACTGACACTACGAACCTTGCTTTTAATCACCATATCATGTTGTATATGTATCAGATGGATATGGGCAAGAATACGGTATTTTGGAGGACTATCCATGTGTGTCGAAGCCCCTACTGCATCACAATTCTAGAGTTGTGGGTGGAAGTTTGAGGGCTAAATATTTTAAATTATTCTAACACTATGCAACATAGACTAGGCCTGATTGTTGTTGTATTGAAACACTTACTTAAATTTTCTTTTTTTGTTCAGTCGTGGAAAACTATAACGTGATTTAGAAACTAAGAAGAACCATACTTTGATCACGGTCATGACAGAATAAAAGGTTGAACGAAAATACATGATAAGCTTAGTAAAGCTTACATCAGAGGAGTTAGAACAGACAAATAAGAAGTCCATTTCAGAAATGTGTTTGTTTCTTAGTCGTTGGGGAGGGGTTTAATAAAAGGGTCAGGGTAGACGAGGCTGCAAAAGAGGTTTAAGTGGGTTCGTCTTCTGACTGGGGCCAGTCTCTATTGCAGTTTCGGCGCTGGTTCTTTACTCAAAACACATATTTCCAGAGAGCTCGTTGGGCTAGCGTTCCAGAAATTGCCATTTGAACCCTGTTTCCGGAAATGAAAAGTCATGTTTGGACCAAATGGAATGGAGGGCTGTCCAAATGGCTACTCCATTGTGTTTTTGTTGCACATTTGGCCCTAAATTATATACCTTGTATCGGTTCCTATTTTCTCAGGCTTTCAGTTATTTGAAAATCTGTATGTAGAAGTTTTTGACATGTATCCACTATCAGGCGAGTATTAGTATCTGATATTAATTGGAAGGGGTACGGGAACAGCATTCTTTGGTTGTAGATATCTATGGAGGGGCAGCTCAGGAAGTACAAGATCCCCAAATATTTAGAGAGTGGAGTATGTAGACTTAAATAATTTGACTGACAATAGCTAGATAGGACCTTTTAATAGTTGAGTCTTGGGTGGGTTGTTATCATAGCTCTGAACCTAGCTTTAGCTTGTAACGGCTATACCAGCCTTATCTAAATGTATGTAGTCTACATCCTACTTTGAGCCTGACCTAGCTTTTAATGACAGCATAAAACTATTCGTATGAATTATTAAAATAAGTGTACTTTTGATGAACTATTAATTATGTTATTTCATTTAAAGAAACACAACTTCTTCCCTCAACTTTTTCGATTGATTGCCTATCAAATCTTATTTTTAAACATACTTTAAAATTTTATTTGGTTCGTTCTCTTTTAAAATTGTATTTAATATATTTTAAGTAATGGATGCATCTCTAAGCGTCTAAAATTTTAAAAAAAACTATATATATATATATATATATATATATATATATATATATATATATATATATATATATATATATATGAGGGATCGGGATCTCTGCACTTAAGCATCCCCGTACGATCCCTAGAATAGCAGCCGATGGATTGGCTTTTTTGACCGTTCATATTACATCATTAAATTATTCAATTTCTCGCGAGATTTTGGTCTAATCTGAATGGTCAAAAAAGTCAATCCAACGGCTGCTATTCTGGGGAACATGCGGGGATGCTTAATTACAGGGATTCCGATCCCTACTCATGGCTGTAATAGTTTGTTGGGTAAGATCTCTAGTGAATCTATATCCTATTCCTTTCAGGTTTACTATACCCAAAATCTGACCTGGTTGACTCAAATGGTCAATCAAGAATTGGGAGGGTTCATGCTGTACATCATTGCAAGGGTTGTTTCAGAAACCATGGGACAAAGACAAAAATAATAAAACACACTAGTGACAGCTTTCTTATGATTTGGGCATGCAGCTAGTTGTCTATGGGTGCATGGACTGGTAGACAATACTCTTCTGATAGATTATTGATATATTTTAAATCAATTCCACGTGTCATAATCAGAACCGGAATTGAAGCACATGGACATGCTAGAATTTGTCAGTCAAAACTCTGAAGTGGTGTGTGACCAAGAAGATGGTCTCGAACCTTAGTTTTAGCTGTCCCTAATTTGGAAGGTGGCTATATTTAGTACGAGACATAAAAATCTGATTCGAATTGTGTGGTTCAAGCTCAAGATACTAGGAAATTCATTCAATATACTTCTACGACTTCACTTTGCAGACAAATTGCTGAACTCCAGGTTTTGGAAGTTTCTGCTTGGTGATCTTTTCGTGGATTTTACTTTTCTTGTTAATTATCAAATTATCTTTCTCACATTCTTATGTACATATGCTGAAACTTCTACCATACTATGTTTTCATTAGAATTACCATTCTTTTTTATTGATGGTTACTATGATTTGTTAAGTCGTCTTTTAGTTAAGGCTACTGATTTCTGTTGCTGATACATTGAATTCTAAATAGACCATGGACTTATTCTCGATAGTTGAAGAGGTCAGTGGACTTGCTTCTAAAGAGATTAGTAAGCTGTTAAAAGACTCCGAGAATTTCACCATACTATGTAATACTGGAAAAGGGTCATTACGACAGGTAGATTGTCATCTTCACCTTTCCTTTGTGTATGTATTACTACTTGATCCCTTCTCACATTTTTATGCTTCAGGTTGACGTGGAAAGACTTGCATCTTCTCTTCCATTGCATCTTATTGCAGTGCTTTTGTCACCTGATAAAATGCGTCTGGCACATTTGCTTCATGGTGTTCGCCTTTTGCATACGTTGGCTGACACCGCATCTCGCCATACTAGACTTGAGCAGGTTTCCAGCCTCTAAAGCTTTACCACTTTAGTCTAATCATATTAGTCTATTTTTTGTATTAAACCATGTTAAATATAAAAGTCTAAACTGTATATCAATAGCATCTTCATATTTTCTTATAGTAACTCTATGGTAACAACTTCGCTCATTCAGGAAAGTTTCTAAAACTTTATGGAATATCATGATATCAGTTGATGCGAATGCGAAGTTTAAAAATCAGCAATTAAATTGAATTAAAACAAGTTTCACTTAACTCTTTGCTAATTAACAGATAATTTCTAGGTTGGCAAAATTAATGATTATATAAAGCAAGAGATCACAAACTATAGATTTTGTAGTAAATGAATCAAATGTTACCACCTATCAGGCTAGTTCTCTATTTAATATGTAGGTTGGTAACAACAACTTTTAGTTTTATGTTTGTAGAAGCACTCGAGTTTATTTGTGGATCAACAACCTATTGATAGCGTATTAGATGTAGATGCAGTCATTTTAATTACTTGATTTAAAATAGAGAATGAGACTATGAATCGGAATGTCAAATGGTTACCAGAAAGAAGGGGGCTGCTGCTGCGCTTCTGTTGTCTGCTTCTGCACTGCTTCTATTGCTGTTTTTGCACTGCTGTCCAGAGGAGAGTGGCAAGGGGGGTCGGGAATGAGGGTTAGTAGAGAAGGAGCTATTAGGCTATCGCGGCCAGCAGGGGCGGAGGCACACAGTACTTGCACTGGGCTGTAGCCCAGTGCAAAAAAAAATAGTAAACTTTTTTTCATATATATGTTAAGCCCAGTGCAAAAAAAAATAGTAATTTTTTTATATATATATGCTAGTATAGACTTATAGCCCATCCAATACTCCATAAAGCTCACTCATTATACCAATCAACAGATGTGAAGAGTGAATCATTTGAGTCCAAAGACCTCAGACCCCGACTCTCTCACTCTCTGTCTCATAGTCTAGGGTTTATTATACAATGACCCGCGACCGATGACCGGAGACCCGCGAGGCCGCGACCCACGACCGAGATGTTCCGGGTGCTCCCCTTCTCCACACTCCAGCCCAACCGGCGACCGGCGACCAGGACGCTGCAAATGGACCTGATAGATTTATATGTACTATCTTCTAAAAGCTGATCTTATATATCTTTCCAGGTTGCTTGGTTGTTCAAGTAAGCTGCTCAGTTGTCACATGAAAATGCAAATGTTCATACCTTACTTGGTGTCTAACAACTTGGAGTGCAAGAGTACTTTTTTCTCAAGGTTTTGGCTTTTATTTTCAGATTCTTGCTTCCTAGTATTCTTTTTTGAAATACATAGTATATCTTTGAAATAGATGGAAGCAATTATATTTGGTGAAAAATTATCAATTAGTAAACATACCAAAATTTAGGCATAAATTTACAAAAAAAATCTATCGAATCATCGAATTTACAAGAAAAGTCTGTCGAATTTTTGGCATAAATTTTTAGAATCTTATAGTAACTACTAGCTAGCCCACCCTACTCCAAAATCCTGGCTCCGCCCCTGGCGGCCAGAAGAAAAGTGAAGCTCATCAAAAGTAAATTTTTTATTTCATTCATTCATCATCCTTTGACAAACAAGTATATAAATAGACTAAAAAAACAAACATCAAAACAAACTAACAAACTCAACAAACAACAAAACAAATAAAACAAACTCCTAAAGAATAGTTAAACACAACTACCCTTTTATTGACTTGACTAGGACAATTCAGCTTTGACAAATGAAAAAACAGTAAACAAAAACTTAATTTAAAATTCAAATACTAAACCTTAATGAGGCATGATGTCCTCATCAATTCCTCCAGGGTAAAAGGAATTCAGCTATGGCGAATGACTCATGTGGCTACGACCATAGTACTCCAGTAAATCTGGATCAAGGCGTTGCAGGTCCTACCATGTAATTCACGAATCATCATATTCAGGACCTTTCCATCGAACCAAGTAGCGTTGACCAATATTATAAATTTCGCTAGGCAGGTTCAGTGTGCCAAAGGGGTGCCTAGGTCGCCTGGCCGCACAATTTTTTTTTTTTGTGAAATTTTTATTTATGATTTATGATTTTTTAATTTTTTTTGAAGTTTGCAATTTTTTGATTTTTTATTGAATTTTTTTTTGAATTGTTTGATTTTTTTTATTTTTTTGAATTTTTTTTGAAATTTGATTTTTTTTAAATTTGAAATATGAAATTTCAAATTTGAAAATTTTCTTTCCCGCCTTGGCTGAACAGGCCGAACAAGGGCCGACTTGGCCGAACAGGGGTCGACTTGGTCGAACAGGTCCACCTAGGGTCGAACAGGCCCCTAGGAGGGTCGAATTGGAGGTTTCCGATGCGGCGGACGACCGCCTAGTCCGATTTTTAGAACGCTGACATTGACAACTACTATCTTTAGTAGAGATGATCTGATCATCCAATATTCTATCAATGTGATTTGCTGATTGGGACCATGGATGTGAGGGTAGTGGTGGAAAACTCCATGGCAAAGGCTCAAGGGTAGGTTTATGTGAATCTACAAGTGTTGCAGTGGATTATCTGGACTAATTAGGGGACGCTTGTAAGCTATCAAATATTCAATATTAAATGTAGAACTGATTCCGAATCCGGATGGTAAATCAATCACTGTTCTAAAAGGCGTCCGCGTAGGCGCTAGGCGGCTGGTGTCCGCCCGATGCTTGCCTAGGTGTCCGCCTAGTCCCTCCGACG
The DNA here is from genome assembly GCA_036927795.1 of Iris macrosiphon. Taxonomy (NCBI): domain Eukaryota; kingdom Viridiplantae; phylum Streptophyta; class Magnoliopsida; order Asparagales; family Iridaceae; genus Iris; species Iris macrosiphon. The sequence goes on along the minus strand of JAYESA010000004.1, from coordinate 38,700,422 downwards.
CCCGACTATGCATGTTATGGATTTTTTGGACTTTTTATGCAATTTTTATTAGGTTTTTTGATTTTTTTTTATAGCTTTTGAACCGCCAAAATCTAGGCAGCCGCCTAGACAACCGCCTAGGCAGACTGGGTGCTAGACGGCGGGTACCCGTTCGCCTAGCGCCAACGCTTTTCACAATCTTGAAATCAATGATATACACATTCGGTCCAATTCTCTGCAAAATTCTAAATAGTCTTGCACTGCGAGCATGTAATTTCTTAACGGATCCCGGAGGAAACCATTCCAGTCTAATTTGGGCCATAACATAATCACTAGTTTGAAATTCAAGAAATTCTGTGTTTATCAGTAGAAGACTTATTATTGAGCATTACTTAATTCATTTGTTTGGTGATTTTTTTATGCAAAACATGAATATGTTTGGCAAATGCAGATGCAAAATCAGAGATCCTAGAATGCTGAGACATGAGAATGAGATCTATAGGCCTCGTAGGTTTGAAACCATGCACGACCTGCAATGGACTCATGCCTATAGACCTATTAACTGAACAATTATATGCAAACTCGGCCATAGGTAATATAATGTCCCATTTCATGATATTTTTTCTAACTAAACAACGTAGAAGATTTTCTAAACTCTTATTAGCCACCTTAGTGGAATTCAGTCGATAATGCGACATATTAGGTACGGTTCCCGGGACAAGATCAATAGCGTGCTGTATGTCACGCATCGTTGGTAAACAGTTCGGGAGATCCCCATGGGAATATCCTTACACTCTTCAAGGATGGGGATTGTTTCAGTTGGAACTTGCTCTTGGGAGTCCTCTTTGACTTCCCTAGCAACCAAGGCAACTAATGTAGTCCCCTTCGTAATCTCGTCTTCTATTTCTTTAGGGCCTATAAGGACAAGCCATTACTTCTTGTCGGAGATTTCGTTCCTTTCAATATTTGGATTAGGATTTGGTTGCACAGAATTGAACCTAATCTTATGACCCTTATGCATGAATGTGCAAGAGTTGGAACGCCCATACGGAGTGACATCTAAATCGAATAGCCAAGGTCTTCCTAAAATGATGTCCCACATCCATCTTAATCACATCGCACCATACCTTGTCCTTGTAAATAGCAAACTCTACAAGAACAAGACATCTCTTCTTAACGTTGATGGATGACTCATCTACCTATCTTACCTTATACGGGTTATGGTAAGGTTCAGTTTTAAGGCCAGTCTTGGCTACTATGTTAGATGCAATAGCGTTGATACAACTCCCACGGTTCAAAATTATCTTACATGATTGATTTTCAATTTTAATAAATGTGTAAAAAATGGAGGTACGATGCCAATTATCAGTCTTTATCGTCTGTGACAAGACACATTGAACAACACTAAGCCTAGGATCCTCACGACTTCTATCAATATTTCCAAAAGACGAATAACTCCTAATAAGATCCATATACCCATCGTCTTCAGGACGATCATCTTCGCACTCTCTTATATATGATTCATGTTATACTCGTTGACATCCTGGTCTTTGTCAGGTTGATCATCTACGAGGAGGGCCTGAGTCGGACACTGATGTGCGTAATGACCATAACCATGGCACCTATAACACTCAGGACAAGGATTGATCTTGGGAGCCTCCCTAAGCAAACCCTTTTCATTGGGTTTCTGGACAATGACGGTACACCAGATTTTGGCTTGGGTTGGAACTGATTAAACCTAGGATTTGACTCACTGGGTCTGTTAGGGGTGGTACATGAATCACACTGTCTATTGAAAGATGGTCGTTGAAATCGGTCAAGATCCTCGACTAATTGATAAGCATATGCTATAATGAAGTCATCTCACGCAAAAATAATCTCGAAGTCCAGACTAAACCCAGAAAGGGTCATTCCAACATCTTTTGTCACTTCACATCGAATTAAATATTTGTTGAATTTAGAGATGTATTTCGTAACACTTCACATCCCAACCTCTTTTCCTTCAAAACTATTTGTTGTAGTTAGTACTATGTCCAAAGACAAGTAAATGAATAATAATTTCTTGTGGGTGTATAATTTACTGATGTTGATATTATTTCAATTAAAACCTAGCAATTAAAACTTAGCGAGAAACTCTTTTGCACACGCGAAGTGACACAAACAAAAAACTTATGATGACAATAAGCTAACAAAGGCACAAATATAACCAAAATAATAGCAAGACAAGAACGTAGTTCGGTCAAAACGATCTACTCCACAGGGCATGGAAATAAATACTTTATTGAATCAACAAGAGAATCCTTACAAAAGGAGTACACACAACCCTCTCCTTATGAGATCCCCGACGAGCTCTCTTCTTCTCTCCTGAAGACTCCTTTAGTGGCTGTAGATCCATGAAAAAGTTGGGTATCACATAGGATTCTTTTATAAAGCAATAGTTTTCTTCTAGAAACTCTGTGCAAGCTTTCTCCGAACGAAAACAGTGGCCTCTTAGCATACACTAAGAAAACCTATTCCTTTCAAGAACTCGTTCAAGCACTCAAGACGACAAGGCACCATCCTTAGGGTTTGATAGGAGCCCTTAAATAAGACACGAAACCAAAACCTAAGTCAAGACTAATCCAATCATCAAAACAGAGCCCTTATATCTGAGTCATCCATCAAATTTAGCAACCCCCTACGCAACGACATACCAGCAGTATCTCGCTAGCATACCACTTGCATATTAGTGAGCACCAAATTTTGCCCTCAAACTTGTTGCCAACTTTCTGGATTTGTGGCATTCCGATGGTATTACAGGCAATATGCTGCTAGGATACCCTTGACTACACCAAGTCCCTGACACACTCGTCGGACTCCTTCCGGGCTTCTCCAATTCCTTGGATGACGTCTGTAGCTCTCCATAGTGGACACGAGCCATATCCAACATAAACAACATATAATATATAAAACTATGCCTAAATAATAATGTATCAATATTTTCTAGTTTCTTAAAATACTTTTTAGGATTCTCGACTTTCAGAAACGAAGAACCAGGTACTCCGATTGGAAACCGCCCAAACCACCGATACTGATACTCATAGGAAGAGTTGAAATCGATACTGTTACGGAAAACCTAGAATTATTAGGTTATCCGAATAAGAAAGAAAATTGTTAATCAAATCGAATTGCTACGTTATGTAGGCATTAAGTGAAAACATGACAGCCAACCACATGGTTCATGGATGCATTTAATTCTTTATGATCTTTGCTACCCAAGCTTAATTGGTTTTGACGGTTTCATATTTTTAGGCGTCCAAAATATGTCACAAAGGCAAAGTTTGCACTAAGCCAAAGTTTGCACTTTATCAGATCTAAAACATTGAGTTCCACATTTGTGGCTACACTTAATATGGAATCGTTTTTACTATGCTTGCCAAAAACATTGCCAAAATTATGTAGCTTGAGACCATTTTTGTTGTAGGGATAAAGACATACATAGATTGTGGGCTTTGGCCCATAGGAAATGATCTCAAAATGTAATGGACTCGAGTTCTACCGAGTCTTGCCGAGTTGTAACAAAGTTGAGCCATATCAAGTTATAACCGTGTCGAGTTGAGCCGAGTACTTTTGAACTTACCAAGTTAAGTTTGTTCACGAGTTAACATTCATATCATTTTCTCTATAGTTGGAGTTCAATTCACTTAAAGGCTCTAACTACAATGTTGCTTTTAATACCAACAAAAAGGTATTATGAAAAAAAAACTATAATCTGGGAGGATTTACTATAATACCAACAAAAAAGATTGACTTCTTTTTGCTTCTATGATACCATTGCAAATCGTAAACAGATTTAATTCTCATTAAAAAAAAATCAACTCAACCAACACCCAAAAAATCCTTGAAGAAAAAAAGAGACGAAACAACAACAAACACTACATATTAGAGCAACTCCCGCCAAACAATAAAAATCCATGTTAGTTAATCGAAGGTGTTCAACAAGTTTTGAAAAAAGGCAAACTTTTGAGTTCTCCTCACCTATTCTAGTCAAAATGCTGCATCCACCAACTCATTTAATATGTGCCCTTAAACCTGACTGAACGGAGCCGCAAGTGTACAAGGATATAGTAGAAATTTGATAGTGAAAGCTCATCAGCTACATAAAACTGTACAATGGTTTTTTCAGATAGCATACTCATGCATTCAGCGAGTTTTCATGTCATATCCATGAATGACTTGGTTGGAAGGTGCATAGGAAGGTCCTCGGGAATAATAGTAGTGTTTTGTCTCTCGAGGAAGTTGGGGTGCCAATGCGCCGATAGCTTAGGGTACCTCTTTAGCTACTTATCATAATTAATAGCCAAGTTTAGTAAGAAATCATAAGAGACCAATCCAATTAGTTGATATAGACTTACCATCAAACTCACTAGTAGACTCCTCCTCGGTCCGCTTCTTCTCATAAGCTACGAAACCATTCCATGCTCAATAATAACAATATTAATAAGAACTAACATGTGGTATTGGCCTATGTCCCAACGCCCACGTCTTCTCATAAGCTACGAACTCATTGCATGCTCAATAATAACAATATTAATAAGAACTAACATATGGTATAAGCCTATGTCCCAACTCCTAATGTTTTTTATCAACTTATTGATAACGACAACATCATAGTTAGAACACTTCGCGAACTTATTGGTAACAACAACATCATAGTTAGAACACTTAGCGAATTGAGCTCTATCTGTTGAGAAAATTATATCAAGGTTAGCTCGTGAACAAACTTGTTTCGGTAAGCTCAAATAGTATTTGACTCAGTTTTGACTCGATATGGTTCAACTCGATTACAACTCGGTAGAACTTGAGTCAGTTATATTTTGAGCTCATTTCTTATGGACCAAAACTAACAATCTATTTATGTCTTTATCACTACAACAAATATGGCCTATGGCCACATACTTTTGGAATTGTTTTTTTGGCAAGCGTAGGCTAAAATAAATATAAAATGGCTCCATATAAGTGTAGCCACAAATGTGGAATCAATGTTTGAGATTTGATAACCTGCAAATTTTGCTTGTGTCAAATTTTGGGTGCCTAAAAATATGAAAGCCTTGTAAACCGATTAAGTTGGGTGGCTAAGATCACAAGGAATTAAATTTACGCATGAACTATGTGGTTGGTTGTCTATGTTGTATTAAGCGTGAGGCGAGGCGAGGCGAGGCGAGGCGAGACGTTGAAGCTGGCATCTCGCTTAAGCGCGTCGCCTAAGCGCATAGTTAGCGCTTCACCCATTTTTACCTACCTACATGTAAAATACTCTATATACACATAAATTTTAATATATTTTTCATACAATCCTATTAGTATATGCATGAATAACAATACCAATTATCAATCAAGCAAAGACACAACATAAATACTATAATCAAAATACAAAGTCATCAAAATAGTCATCAAAATACCATGGTCAAGCGGTTTCCCCCCCCCTTTTTTAAGGTTTGGCGCTTTTTCCAGCGATAGGTGAGGAGCTATTAAGCGCCGCCTAAGCGTGCTTAAGCGCGGGCCCATTTTTGGGTGCAAGATTTTCCTAAGCGAGATGTCCATCTCTCCAAAACCACTTAAGCGACGCTTAAGCGTGCTTTTAAAACATAGTTGGTTGCAAGTTTTCACTTAATACCTACTTAGTGTAGCAATTCGATTGGATCAACAAATTTCTTATTTGGATGGCCTAATAAAATAAGGTTCGCAGTATCAATTGCTGACCATTCCCATGAGTATCTGAGGTTTCGGATCAGAGTATTGGGTTCTTTGTTTGGGAAAGCCAAAAGTATTTTTAAAAAGCTAGAAAAATAATTCAACATTGCTAGATCCTTCTCCAACAATAGATATTATTATTCGTTCACTTACCTTTGGATATACTAACAACCACATTAAATAGTTTTCGAGAAAATAATATTAATATAGATGGATGTTATGAATTTATAGACATAGGACTTTGACAAATTGTAATGGTTAAAAGTGTGTCAATAAGGAATTTTATCGACACAGTGTAACATGTCGATCTTCAGCTAGGGGTGCAACTCGGACGGATTGGGTCGGATTTGAGCTCAACCTGAGCCCAATCCAATGAATCATAAGCCTAGCCCAAGTCCGACCCGACCTTGGATTCAACATATGTAGCCCAAGACCGAGCTGAGAGGATCGGGTTGGGCTCGGGTTGGGTCGGGTCCATCGTGTTTATCGGGCTCTAATATGACATTTGAAATAATTTTAAACAAGAGTTATATTAAACACATAATCAAATAGCAATCAAGCCTTAATAATTACAAAATACAAACTGAAATGAGATTAATGATAAGGAGTTCAAAAGTTTGGGTGAAAAAATTTAGGGTTTAAACTTTTTATTTAAGAAGTATGAAATAATATATATATATATATATATATATATATATATATATATATATATATATATATTCGGGTTCTTTGGGTAACCCGACACATGAACTCGAGTCCAATCCGATTTTTGATCGGGTTCAAATATTTTAACCCGGACCCGAGCCCAAAGTTGAGTATCTTCAACCCTAACTCAACCCATTAACGGGTTTACCCGATCGGACTTGGGCTTAGCCCGTCTGAGTTGCACCCCTATCTTCAGCACAACTTAGTATTTTTTCATAGTTCTCTCTTTCGAATAATTTTTCTCTACTGGATTGACAAATGACAGCGAAAGAATCCCTCAACATCAGTAGCGGACGATATCAACCATGTTAATGCCAAGACCGATATGATATGACTGGTACATATAGGTATCGATCAATACTGCAAACTATTGCTCAGATCCGATTGCTGAGCTGGGTGGGCTGGCTTGCTACTTTTGTTTTCTTTCTCTCTTTATTTTGTTTGGATTTTCAAATAAATTCAACTAAATACAAAACCACATAGTATTTTATTTCCAATTTAAATATTTGACCGTGTGCAAATTTCTAAGAATAAAGGGTGCAAACAGGAATTAGTGCATGAAATTATTTGAACATGCTTATTAACATGCATCAAATACAAATATAATCAATTCTTTGTTACTCATCAAACCTAGTGTAGATTGCCTCAACTCTTGGGTGGTTTGGAAGGGAGAAGAGAGTTGTTGGTGGCGGATGGGTTAGGTTTTTGGGTTGGTGTTGAAGTCTAAGGCTGAGATTTAGGTTAGGTTAGATTTTTGTAGATTAGAAGGTGAAGAAGAAGAAGAGATGGAGGCAGATAGTCTGGTGATGGTGGTGGATTGAAGATAGGGCTAGGGGAGGAGGGATGATGAGAGGGGCTAGGGTTTGTTGATAAAAAGTCTAGTGCTCTGATACCACCTTCTTTTTCTTTTTCAAGATAACTCAACAAATTGGATTAATTTCATTATGGCACTAAGTCTAATATATATAGCGGATACAGATGTGCGAAAGACAATAAATAAACGATTAGATAACAGCTATCACATCTAACATTACTAGCATTTTCTTTAAAGGGACGATAGAGTATAAGAGAAATAGACTCTCTTTGTGCTTAAAGCACACTTTTCTCTAAAACTGAGTTGCTCTCTTTCATCAAATTAGAGAGTGAGGTATCTTTGACTTTTGATGAACACAAAGAGGGTTTTGTAGCAATGTAGTCCGTTTTCCCCATTTTGTAAATTTCTGCATAGTGTCAACTGATCTTGAATGATTTATCATTGTAATATCTAGAATATTTAAATTTTATGGAGAAGAACCAAGACTCAAGCTCGGAACACTATTCTGGAAACCGGTCATACCCGCTGGAATTACCGGTTTCATAGGCAAAGCCGCAAACTGATATTACCCGCTGGTATACGAAAACATTTAGAGACCATACATGTCTGTTAACTGGCCTTACCAGCCAGTATACCGACCTAACTTGGCTCTGGTTGGCCAGTCTGAGTTTAAACCCGCTTATATTAAAAGCGGCAACCTTATGCCATATGTCCCTAAATTGAGTCTCTTTGTTTTAAAAGCAGAACAACTAACACGAAGAAGGATGTGAGGGTGCGGGTGACTTCCCTCGGACCTAGGAAGCACCAACACTCCAAAAATGTGGACGGTGTCGTCTCGGACACATGTTGGACACAACTTGTACATTTGAAAATACACTAGGACACCAAAATAGGTGCCAAATCCGTGCCGACGCCGTGTCTTTGCTGTGTCTTTCGTATCCGTTTCTGTGCAACATAGCCTCTGACACATCAGGACGATACCTGTGCCTGCTTGTGATGCTTATCTGTTAGGAACAGTTGACTTGTGACTTTTGAGTTGATCCTTTTGAGAATTATTTATTGAGGCATACATTTATATTACTGCTTTGGTTTTTGTCCTGCATGTCATGTATGAACGTTAGATTTCTGGTATGATAACCGCCAATTGGTATGAGACTGGTTTCTGATATCAGGAACCTTGATCAGAAAATAATAACTATATTATCCTATAAATAGTTCGTTGTAACATGTCTACTTGGTTAATTGTTGTATTATGATATGTTCCTATGCAGTATTTGGACTAGTAAAATATGCTCCCATCCTTCAACAATGCTCCTATTCTCCAGAAAAATCATCATTGCAGATCAATTCTCAGTTGAAGTCAATAGAACCAATTACCTACCTATTCATAGGGCATTTTGAGTGATATCAACTAGCATAAATATACTGTTACACAGTAGTAAACTGATTGCTTCATGTAGTGAAATTCTCATTTTTAGAGAGATCATAAGAATTGTGGACAGAAGATCAATTTTACCTTAGATAGTTACAATTACTTGAGGAGCTGAAAAACTTTGTAGTGAATTGTGCATTACTTGCATTAGTGGAGCATGTATGACATACTTTTGAGCATAATACATACACTTTATGAGATTCTTCTTTCTTCTGATATTTTCTTCAAGTCTTGTGCTTTTCTTGTCTCTGCTTCGTATTATACATCATTATTTCATGTATGCCATGTACTGGAGATAACTTGTTGCAACATGTCAAAATGGACAATTTGATGTTTTTATTCTAATACTTTATTTTTTTTCAGATTCTGCTGGATGACGTTAAATTTTCCGAACAGTTGATAGATCTGGTATTCTTCACGTTAATTGTTCTTGCACGAACTGAGCAGGTTTAATGGATTCAACCTGTCTGTCCACTATTACCAGTTGCTCCTTAGTCATGTAATTTTATTTGTAATATGTTTATCCTGACAGATGGAAATTTTTTGTAACCTAGGACTATGGACTTGGTACATCCTTATCTGCTATACATTTGGCACTAGTTGCCAGTACTCTTCATCTTTTAACAGGCTATATTTCTTCCCAGTGGCAAGAACTTGTGCATGTTCTTCTTGCACATCCCAAGGTAATATAGTCCCATTATTTATTTGCACCTTTTTCTCTCGGTTTCCAAATTTGATATTTAGATTGTACATGTGCTCATTATGATACTCATAACTGTTGCAACCTAATAGCCTATTGTTGGATACTAACTACTAAAAAATGCAGTTAGTATTACCATAATGCCGGTCCTTATTTATTGTATTGATTAGTGCACATAGTTTCTTATTTTTTTTGGCGAATATGGAGCTAGTTTTTTTGGCATGTTCACCAGTATCCAGTATGATTCTTGCAACTTTTGTATGGTTTCTATGTTTTTTGAAATCCCTCTGCTTATAGGAAATAATGGTCGAAAAAAGATGATCTTATTAGTGGAGCTCTCTAGATATTGTGAAGCAGCAGAGGCCAGGGAATAACTTCTGGAATTTCTTGTTCTATTGTATCTGCAGCCGACACTTTTCCCCCCTTCTCTCTCTGTGGGTAATTGCAACATTTAGCAAAGTTTGTCAAGATAGTAAGAGCGACACTTAGATTAGCTGGAAGATGATTCATCTAGACAACTCAGTGAGGAAATGTTTTATGGATAACTGAGGTAAACAGAAAACACAAACAAATACAACATATGGCAGATTTTTATGTGGCATGAAAACCATGGGCAACAACAAGATTGTTTTCTTCTTCCACTGTTTTCAGATGATAGAGAATGCAAGATTAATAAAAAAATGTTGCTGAGGTAAAGCCCCTCTTGAATCCTAAATAACATCAAAAAAATCAGGTACAGGGCTCCAAGTATTGGACCCGTATCTAGTCTTGAGAGTTGTATACTTGCCTTATTTCAAGTGTTAGGGCCGTGTTACAAGTCTTAGGATGGACTTGGTACGTAGCAAAGTCCTAAGTACCAGTTTTGATATTGGCTTCAGCAGTTTCGACAGTTTCAGTGATTTCGGGTGGGAGTATCAGAGCTTCGTGTTTCAGATATCTTCACTCTTCCCTTGGTGTGTGATATCTGAATCTTTATTTCAGCTGGCTATTATGTGAAGACAGATATATTGCATTTGCATAACTTAGCATTTGTAATTCATTACACAACTTCAATAGGAAGTATGAATGCCATCAGATGTCTTCAAGTCTATTCATCCGGACAAGACAGAAATGGGCACTCAAACATGTTTTTTGAGCCCAAAGCTTCATACAGGTGATGGCTGCTAAAAACAGGCTTTAGACATGCTGACAATGTCCATCCGAATAAGTCCTGATAGAAAAGTAAATATCTGATAGTATTGTATTTGGCCAATCAATATTCATTAAGGATGTCTTAGAAGAGAGAATAAATCTGCAAAGAGGAGAATAAGTCAACTCAACTGAATTTTAATTTATGGCTTCTGGTACTCCATTTGTTTGGTTGAATGCATGCTATTCCCATCTATCTTACAGTGAGTGTATCATTGCGTGATCATTATAAATTCACTATTTTCTTGCTAGTGTGGGACTTGTCATGCAGCAGGTTACGTAAAAGCTGGCATGCCATTGCTATCACATGCTAATGGTATACACACTAATGTAGATTTTATAACTGCAATGATAATGATGGTCCAACCAACTCCAACTAGAGGACAAAAGGGCATCAAGACTTGACATATGGGAAAACAAAGAGGTCTTGTGCTTGTAGTGGCCCATGTCTTTGCTTTATGCTAGGTTCTAACAGGAACATCGCGGTGACATTTTAGTTCTGAATAATGTTCTTAGTTGCTATGTTATATTAAGCGCGAGGCGAGGTGAAGCGCGCTTAAGCGGCGCTTAAGCGTCGCCTAAGCGCTTAGTTAGCGCTTCACCCATTTTTACCTACCTACATGTAAAATATTCTATATAGACATAAATTTTAATATATTTTCCATACAATCCTATTATTATATGCATGAATAACAATACCAATTATCAATCAAGCAAAGACACAATATAAAACTATAATCAAAATACAATGTCATCAAAATACCATTGTCAAGCGATTTTTTTTCCTTTTTTTAAGGCTTGGCACTTTTTCCAGCTCCAAGCGGTAGGCGAGGTGCTGTTAAGCGCGGGTCCATTTTTTGGGACGAGATTTCCCTAAACGTGGCGCCCAGGTCTCCAAAACCGCTTAAGCGGCGCTTAAGTGCGCTTTTTAAAACATAGCTCAGTTGACTTCCTTTGCAAGGGATAGGTTTCTTCTGACATGTTCATTCTGATGTTTATTTTAAATTATTTTAAGATAGTTTTATCGTTCCCAAGGAATCTATTCATGTTAAAGTAACGTTTCAGTGACCTTTGAAGTAGGATACATAATTGCAAGTTACTGTATATGTATGCACATAATATATGTCCCATGCCTACTCTTGCTCTCTACCTTTTTGTTTGACCTCGGTGTAACTTTCTCTGCCATGCTTGTTTTAGTAAATTTCACAATAGTTCCTTTTCATTTCAGGTTGATATATTCATCGATGTAGCTTTTGATGCTGTGCATGCAGACATTAGGCTTTTACAAAGCAAGTTATCAGCATTAAGTAATGACATATTATCCAAAAGTTCTAGTCTTCCTGCTGCTGAAAGAACAGCCAGCTATCTTTGCCAACAATGTGAGGCTTCATTGCAGTTCCTTCTGTCCTTGTGCCAACAAAAGATGTTTCGGGATAGACTGCTTAAAAATAAGGTGCAATTCTGATAAAGCGGACGTGTTCATTTTATGTTGGTGCTGCCAGTGGTGTGTTCCACCTGGATCTTATTCTTATCATGTGATGGAGATTGAATATGATCCCTTAGAGCTAATATATCATCTTACCTCTTCGCAAATACAATTTTCTAGCCTAATGGAACTTGAGGGTTACTTCTTGGTTGTATGAGCTTAAACTGCATCTTCACACCTGCCAAATGGATTTTGAAGTTTAATGACGAGACCCTCTCTTGCTCTTTAGCTATCTTGGCTAGGAAGTGGCACTGACTATAGAGGTTTAACATCGGATTGATAGTCAATTGTATAAACTTGGTCAATTATTTTGTGGTACTCCATATGCTATGTCGTGGGGGTGGGGTGGGGTGGGGTGGGGTGGGGGTGGGTGGAGCCTTGGATGACTATTGACCAATGATAAATTACGACAATGTTGCTCATGCTTTGGACAATTGAGCACTTGTAGCACTCTACAAGGGAAGAACACCGGTCACGAGGAAGGTTGCCCCACCATTCCCTTAATAGCTCTGCCTATCCTACCATAGTGTTGGTGACCGAATTCAAGTATTTTGCATCTGCTGATATAGCCAAAGTATGTCACATTGGATATGTGATGATATTGAGTTCATTATTGTATCAATAACATCAAGAAAGTCTTTATCCCAAATTTTTGGGATTGGCTGCTTGAATTATATTCTCACATTAGGCTCTATTAAGGGCCATGTCCTCTGTAACGCTAACAATAAAAACCATATCTTTTAAATCTGCAAACAATGTCATGTAGGCCTACCTCTAGTCCTATGGGATTCATTAACTACTATATTATCGCCCCTATCCCAGAAAATAATCTTCGACCTCTTTAAGGTTTTTGAAAGCTAATTGTTTCATTATTTAGATTATTCATTCTGAACATACTGCAGGAATTATGTAAAAACGGGAGCATTCTTTCACTCACTCGTACCATCCTGAAGCTAAAAGTTTCAGATAGTTTTAAGGACTCTCTTGGTGTTGTGGCTTCTTTATCTAGGCTGAAAGCAAAAGTTCTCTCTATTGTAAGATCAAAGCTGCAGAGTATCTTTTTTCTCTCTTTTGAACTACTTTTCTTAATCTGCTCTTGATGTTTCTCCACCTATGATTTTTCTTTCTGCAGTTGCTGCAGCTTTGTGAAGCAGAGAGTATTTCTTACCTGGATGAGGTTGCCGGTTCCCCAAAGAGCATGCACCTGGCAAAAGCTGTAGTACTAGAGGTCAGTTTCCCATAATGAAACTTGGGATGATAATATGTCTATGATTATTGCTTAGATTGATTACTACATCGTGTAGATTCTTGATCTACTGAAAGCTGCATTCAGAATAGATGCCAAGCAAGTTGGTTATTCCCTGGAACAGAGTAATCCAAAGGGCTTTGCGCTTCTCAACTCATTGCGTCTAGCTGATATCTATTCTGATGATTCAAACTTCCGATATTTCTTCATGAACAATGCTGTAAGTATTGATCTGGACAATGCAATCTTCATTTTATTGTATTCATTCAGTGTTCTTTCACCCGGTAATTTTTGCACCTTCCCTTCCAGATTCAGGTTCTTATAGAACTTTTGGCTATTCCTCATGAAGAATTTCAATCTAGTTGGTGCTCCCCTGATTTACCTACATCGGAGGAAGATGCTAATATGGAATATGATCCATTTACTGCAGCTGGTGTAGCTTTGATCTCTGCCTCTCCTGACTGCGAGAATGCTCTGTCTGTATCTGTTCCTTCAAATGAAACTAGTATTTCTTCCAATTCTAATTCGAATGGCATGCTCTCAGTCAATTATGCACAGCAGAGAACATCATATTTGGTTAAAATAATAGCAAATCTTCACTGTTTTGTTCCTAACATTTGTGGAGGTGATATCTATTGCCCGTTTTTTTCATGTTAAGTTCATTGAGTATCTTCCTGATTGGATTTACTCTTTCTTCTAATCAAGTGTTTCAATGTAATCAATAGAAGAAGAAAGAGATCTATTTCTGAACAAATTTCATGAACGTTTGCGCATGGACACCCCGGAATCATTTAGATATTCTTCAAATTCTGAAGGACAGAAGATTGCGAAAATTTGCCAAAATCTAAGTATGCCTCTATCGTTTAATGTTGAAATTAGGGAAGCAATCAATTATACTCTGATGGCATTGAAGCTGTATGCCTGAAATTGCAGGTTTTTTGTCAAATCATGCAGCATCTTTGACTCCCAGCTTACTTAATGACGAGGATGTAAATCTTCTGAGGTAAACAGGAACTAGCTGGGAAATAATTGTGCTTATAGCCTTATATACATGTTCTTTCTACATTCCATGAGCTAACCATAAACTTTAACATAGGAAAATGTATGTAAAGACTTTGTCATTTATTTGATTGCATGTTCAACTGGGAGTTGGCATGAGCCAGAAGAAAGAACGATTATCCCTAATGGATATTAGAACAACAGTACCAGAAAATGCAACATGATTATTATTTTTCATTTTGTACTTTTTGTTATGAAATGTGGAATGATATGATTTTGGAATGGTAAATCTACTGATCCAAACTTTCAAGAGAGCAAAGGACAAACCCTAAGTCCTAGTCCTAAATTACAAAGTTTTAGATTTGTAACCTGAAATGAATGATGGTTACATCACATAAAAAAATGTGCAATTGGAATTTAGATTTTTTTTTTGCCTGTTGTGTATATTTGTACACATTGTCGAGTCCGCCACGTTTCGAGATCACATCTTTCGTTCAGCTAAAGCGCCTAAAGAAGCCTAGACCTTCTACATGTATGTACTATAATGAAAGTATGTACTATAATGCTCTGCATTCTGGTGACATTGTTCAAAACCTTCGCTCATTCATTAGTGCCTAGCACCATGGTGAAAGTGACAAGTCAAGCTTATGTTCTGTTTTTCGGTGACATGTTCAAGAAGGCTGTCGTAGTTGTCTATTGGACCTCCAAACAATTTGATTTTTTTTTCTCTATAAACAAATCAGCTGGTGTAGACCTAGACGATCAAAGTGGATTTTAACATGAATAATTTTAACTTTTTGTGAGAACAACGTGGTTGAAATCTTCTTAAAAATTTTACTGGTTAATAATGGATATTACTTAGTAATTTTACTAGTTTGCTTGTCATTGACTTTCTAAGGGAGTCTAGATGAATTTGGGCATCTTACCCTTTATAGATAGTGCTTGTGATGTCACATAGGCTAGCTATTATCTAGTTATCTTTTTATCCTTTTGTATCTCTCTCTCTCTCTCTCTCTCTCTCTCTCTCTCTCTCTCTATATATATATATATATATATATATATATATATATATATATATATATTTGGCTAAGAGCCCTAATAAATTTATCGAGTATTTCCAATCTCGAATTACTTTTGTCATTCTCTATGATGTAAATTGGAAACTGTCGAGTTCCCTCACATACTGGTTAGTCATAAGATGAATTATTATTATTGTTCTGTATTTACACAACATGTTGATTGTGTTCCACTGATGGATGAATGTCTTTATGTATAATTACATCTCTATCTTCTTTTAAATTATCTAGGGGTTTTGAAATAGTATATGATGACAACATAGTATAGAAAATGTAACTTCAACAAAAAGTCAAAAAAGAAACGAGTACATATCGGTGGACAAGAGGTACCTAAGAGTGATAGGTAGGTATTTAGGATCATTAATTCGTCGGAGAGATTGAGAATGTTGTTCATAAACAAGATGGCTGAAATGGAGTGCTTCTGGTTTGTTTTGTGGTAAAGACACCCTAGAAGCTGAATGGAAAATTTATAAGATATCTAAGATTGGCCATGCTTTACATATCATAGTGTTGGGTAATTAAGAAAAATGTCCAGAAATGAGCGTAGATGAAATGGAAATTTCTAATGTAGATGAGTGACGATATATTGAAAGTTATATTAATAAATGAGTGCTTTTCATGGGAAATTGAAGGGGGTGCCAATCGAGCATACTAGGAGATAAAATACTAAAATAGTAAGGTTGTGGACACACGGAACATAGACAGATGAAATGACCGTTTAAGAGGAGTGATAAATGCTCTACCTAAACGAGCTGCTGGAAGTATGCCTAAACGAACTTGAACTGAGATTCTAGAGCAGGATATTGTTTTTTGTTGATATTACAGGACAATGCCCTTAACAGAGCTAAATGGATTGTTGACCCAAAATCTGTAATGAAGGCTTTGTTCGTTGTTGCTTGTTCATTGGGATTGCCATTCTTTATTCTTCTATAGTCTAGGAGAGGAACTTGGACGGTGCTTTGCATGAGATTAAAATGCACATCCAAAAGGAAGTTCTACATTTTTTTTTCTTCCAAAAAGGGAGTCCTACGTATCTGCCAACTAGTTGCATAGGTTTCATGGCATTACTCATGCTAATAGTTACCTTGGCTAGGAATTTGGTTAGTATAGCGGGTTGACAATATGTCCACAATCGGTCATAAAAGCTTTGTCAAATCCTCCACGGAGCTTCTTATGATCGATTGGCGATCCCATTTTTGATGAGAGAAGGCTTTGATGATGATGATGATGATTTATTTAATCTAATGGAGGGTGTCAAAGCTTGATTTTTTTTTCATCCCAGAGGATTCGGGTTTGACTCTTGGAAACAGTATTTCCATAATAATGGGGGTAAGGTTGAATACATCACACACACACACACCCCACACTACTACCACAACAGGCACATACCCTGTATCATAGTTTAAAGTATCGGCCGATACCGATCCGATACGGCCGATACCGATACAGTTTGGCATGTCCCGATCCGATACCGACCGATATCCGATACTGACCGATACCGACATTAGAGGTCTCTTTTCCAGTCAATTCGGCAAAAAAATTTGAATTAAAAAGACCAATTAGAAAGGATGTAAAAGCATAATAAGGTTGTAAAAACATATAAAAGAGGAAAACTTATCTATCGCATATAAATCAATCGACAAGGATGACTACTATTTCATTCAATATCAAAAATACTAAGAAACAATACTGAAAATACTTTAAATTATGCATAATTGTATAAAATATATTCTCTAAAATGTTAATAATTTACTAATAGTTGTTTGCTTTCCGATACCAAAAAATCCGATACTCCGATCCGAAACCGCCGATACTACCGATACCGCCGATCCCGATACTCATAGGAATGGTCCGATACCGATTCCGATACCGCTACTTTGAACCTTGCCCTGTATTGATGGGAGCCTCATGGCTCTAGGACCTTTTTAGTGGTTTAATCATTAGGAGATTCCTCTTAATTAGCTAACTGTATCTTCCCTTTCTTTCTACAAATATGACGTTTACCGTTGACCTATCTCTTGGTATTTTGGTCTTGATGCAGAGGTTTCACTGAGCAAATAAAGAAATTAATTCCTCCTCAAATTGGTGACAATATAAATTCGGTACATGATTCATCTTTCTCTGGTTCTATTATCAGTGTTTGAGAATTAACCTTTTGTTTTGTTTTTTCCATTACCTGTCTTCATATTTTTAGAAGTTCATTTTGTAGTTGGATACAGTATTCTTTGTGTACGAACCATGGTATCATTACATCCATGTATCTTATTTTGTTTGCATACAGGAACCATTTGTCAAAGATGCTGAAGGTACAAGGAAAGTTGAAGATCCATCTCCCATGCATCAGTCTCCGCTTGACTGGGCACGTAAGGTACTTCCAAGAGCTGCACTTTGATGTATTCTGGGTTAAGTATCATGGGCTTAAACTTTGCACGTTTCCATGGAAAAAGATTGTTGGGTGTTGCATATCATCTTGATCATGACTGAGAACTCATAAACTTCCATCATCTATCTCATTTTAATGCTAAAGTGTTTTTCGTTGATAGGATACTCAATATACTTGTGGAGTTGCAACATCTACATTGGGAATACTAGAGCCTAGTACTCAGAAAAGGGATCCACGCTTCAAAGACGAGGATATTAAATCAGGAGGAAAACCAGAAAGTTCAATGTGCTCAGAGTTAGACCAGCGCACTAGTACAAGCAATCCTGCAGACTTTTCTAATGAGTTTGAGGTTGATGAAAATATAAGCAAGAAGAAAATGTTTGTACTAACCAGTCGAATGGTTGCTGAACACCTTAGAAGTATTGAGAAAGAGAACCGAAACATGGAAACAAAAGGTTTAGAACGAAACTCGGCTAAAGGGGATCTTGACTTGATATCTGATATTGGCGAATTTCACAGAACGTCGGAGCATGCAAAAGAGAGTGGTTTCCAAGATTATGAGAAAACAGAAAGCGCTCATGGTGAAGAAAAGCAGCCAAGAAAAAGGAAGAGGAATATCATGAGTGAGAAACAGATTAACTTAATTGAGAAAGTTCTTGTGGACGAGCCTGAAATGCAGCGGAATTCTGCTTTGTTGCAGACATGGGCTGACAAGCTTAGCGCTCAGGTGTGTGGCTCATTTATTTATTATAGCTATCTGTTTCATGGTCAATCAGTATCTGTTCTTAACTTTTGTAATGTTTACAGGGGTCAGAAATTACACCTTCACAATTAAAGAACTGGTAAGAAAGCCTCTTCTTCTCACTTTTTTGTGGTCCAACCCAGTTATAACAACAACAACAGCAACAAAGCCTATATCCCAAATTTTCGTGGTTGGCTGTTTGAATCCTTATATTTCATTCAGCACTGTTAGGCGCCATGTTAGAAGAAGGCTTTTTTTAATTTCCGTTATGGATCTTTCAGAAATAATAACAAATATAATACGAAGTCTAATTTCATCCATAAGATCTCTCAGTGCAGTGAAATACTGAAGAGTCAAAACGGTCTCTTTGAAGAGAAGACTGATCCATTCTAGAAAACTAGGTTTTGTGTGGCCTGAAATTTCTACTCTACAAACTTGGGAGGCAGTATGCTGGTCATCCTATTTTTTGTGGGTGGCTCTATAGGGAGTTCTCATGTTCATTTGTAGTTAGAAATACTATAATCAAATGAAAATATTTATGACTCTGACAAAATTGGCCTAGCTGTCCAGGTATGTTGGAGCAAATAGGACTCTGCTATCCTGGCAGCAAGTCAGTACTTTCGGACCTTGGATTCCTTGAAGTTGTATTTCAAAGAAACTCTTAAATAGGGATACTCCTTTAGTCATCAGTATCTGCATTATGCCTAATCTTTGAGCAACTGACAGTCTACCTGATGATTTCTACACAGGACTCTGTGTCTTTTTCTTCCAGTAGTCTATTATGTTTCTCTAGGCAGGAAAAAAATAGTTAATAATCATAGACTTCTTAGCCTGTAAGTAGACCATTTATGCTTCATGATCCATAATCATCAACAAAGCAATGTTTCTTCTCAAGAATCTTTTACCTTTATGGTGTGCGAAGAATTCTATTAGGTGCATTTTCTTTGAAGCATTTTTTTCTGGGTGGCTGGGGTATTATCCTTTTCATGCTGGCCATCTTCCAGTATGTTTAATCATTTACTTTCAGTCAGGGAATTAACTTTTTAAATAGCGTTAATCTTCTTGTATGCCAAGTATTCTACAATCACATCAGTTACCCTTCCAAAAGTTACCTTAAGATGATTTTATTTGTAACTATATTTCCCCTAGAACCATACCGATGTCCTACTTGACCACTGAAGTTCTGGTTTATTACCTCAGAATTTGGAATAGCTTCATGTATCTCCTTTCCACCCTTTTCCTGTTTTCACCTATGCATTTGTGATGCAGGCTAAACAATCGGAAAGCCAAGCTTGCTCGTGCAGCCCGAGAAGTTCGTGCCCCATCTGAAGGAGAAAACACCTATCCTGACAAATCCAGTGCCCCAAGCACATCCCAGTTGTATGATTCCCCAGACAGTGCAGGTGAAGATCCATATATTTCATCTACTAGAACAAGTAGTAGTCTCGGAACTCAATTGATACTCAGATCCAGTAAACCATCGGGTGGTGGCGAGGAACATGATGTGATCCCTCATCCAGACTCCTCCGACCTCTCATCACAAGCTGGCATCCAGTTGAACCGTCCTTCAAGAGCAGCTGATTTGAAGCCAGGTCAGTTGGTGATGGTGGTGGATGGGGAAGGGCATGAAGTTGGGAGGGGAAAGGTGTTTCAGGTGGAGGGGCGGTGGCAGGGGAAGAACCTGGAGGATGTTGGTGTTTGTATCGTGGATATTACAGAAATCAAAGTCGATAGCCGGAAGGAGGTTCAGTATCCATCTGAAGGTGGTGGGAGGACGTTTGAGGAGGCTGCGGCTCGGAATGGAGGGATCACGAGGGTGGCATGGGATGCCGTCAAGATTTGTCAGTTGCCCAAGTGAGTTGACATATTTGGTAGAATGGTAAAAGAAGTTAATGTTGTCAAAATATGTTTGTAATTGGAGAGAGAGAATACATATTTTGTATAAGATGTTTTAGATTGCAAATTTTAGTTAAATAAACAATGCTGTTTTTTGATTTTTGAAGTATACATATTTTTTTTTTTTGGGATGCCTCCTGCTGTTGGTTATTACTGTTGACCATATTACCTTTATTGTTCTAGGAGTTGGATGAAATTGCTTTCACAATCTCAGATCCCACCAATTTGGGCATTGGAGTGATATTGGATGAATGGTTAATTGACAGGAAATATATGATTAAACTAGTGTCTGTTGTCCTTTGCTTGATGTCGATGAAGTGTTCTTCCATGTTGCGTTTGGTTTACCATTCCAGAATTGGACTTTCTGTCACTTACTTTCCCTTCTTCTTGGTATTGGTCTCAGAGAGTTTGATATATTGCATGAAAAAGAAGACCACTCGCTGGAGTAATTAATGTTAAGCAGACCACAAATTTGACATGATCTTACGGATGAATCCATATTTGAAGACAATATGCAAGATGAATCCATCTTTGAAGTTGGAGTTGGAACAAATTGTCTCGAGTGCATTGTGCAACGCAGAGCAACATATCCACCTATTAGAAGGATTATAATATTATCTAAAGGAGCCGCTAGAACTATATTGCTGTAAACATCCTTGCTTAAACTCTCCAAGTCTAGTAACTTCAGCTTTGCAAAATGATTTCATTTTTGTTTATTATTACACTAAAGGGTTGTCATGTGTCAACCTAAATTCACTTTTGTTTCTAATTTAGTTTTTCTCATCTCATAATAATGCAAAAAATGGTTTTAGATTAGTACGTGATAAATTTTGAGTGGAATGATGAACATCATCCAAGTTTTAGCGGGTGAACAAAAATTGAACTCCTGCAAAACAAAACTAAAGCTTGAAAAGTCATATTTATTATGGTACAAGTTTAATATATTTAGCAATACCATGGCATATATTGTTAATCTTTATTTTGCTTACTAAATGCTAGCTAATTTTATGGAGCGTGTAAGAGATCAAATATGAGCCTACCAAGCCCTTTCTAAACTCGAGTTGTCTTTTGTACAGCAACCCCCTGCTGCTGAACTAGGTCTCCTACTGATGTAGGATATCGAGCTAACCTAAGTAACCGAATTAGTTCGGTTTTTATTTAAACAAATTTTTTTTTTTAACCTAAGTAGTGATACTATTTTTAGTACGATGTCTATATGAATATTCTATTTTTAGTAGGACTCCTATTTAGTGATTCTAATTTTTTTACAATACTCTTATTTATATGGCGACTCCGTTAACCATATATATATATATATATTTTAAGATTTCTCCACATATGTAAATAAGAGGTCAACTCTTTTGTAAGACAATCCTCTAATTATTATTAGAATACTTAAACTTATCTTTCTCCTTTTATGAATTAATTCTTCTTGTTATCCAATCTCTTTATTTCTTATTATTATCAAGGATTTTCGCACCTTTTTTCGCTCTACTTCGATCTAGAATACATCAAGAAGTATTGTAGATCCATAGAAAAGATGGATCTCGTATAAAGTCCTAACCCTCAAAAAAGGGTCACCATTGTCGAATCCAGTTCACTTAGAAAAATGGTCACCTTGCTGAATTCTACTCACTCAAAAAGAGAGTACCCTTTTTGAATTCTGCTTGGAAAAAGAAGCGTCATTTGCAGAAGTCTGTCACGTGGTCGATGTCTGACATTTAATGATGTCGTCAACAAGACGTTCAACACGTCATTAATAAATAATGTGACGTCTTTCGAGGAGGATTTTCTCGACCAATGTGAACCGTCATGACTCACGAAGCATTAGTCGCCCATGTGATCGTCGCATTAATGGTTGCACCAGTGCCAAGAGACCACATGGCCGCTGCATTTGTGGCCACAATTATGACAAAGCCACGTGGCCGCTACATTTATGACAAAGCCACATGGCCGCTACTTTTTCAATAACAATAACAAAGAGTTGTCACGTGATATGGATCTTCCATTCCCAACAGAAATGGGAGCCTTATAGAATAGATTACACAAAGACGAGCCTAGTAGGAAAGACAACTCTCGAACGAATCAAGCTTTGTCGAATTATGTTGAATCAGAGCCACTTTATCAAAAGTCTAGCTGACATGCATTTAACGCGTTGACGGCTCGGCAAACAGCCTAGCAAGCATTAAATGCGCAAACTGCTCTGCTAGCAGCTCGACATACATTTGATGTGCCGGCAGCTCCCAAGATGTCAGACTACTAGAAAGCACCTCAAAATTCAAGAATGCTCTTTTCGATGAAGGAGCCACATCAGTAGTGAATTCTACAGACATCCATGTAGCACATGATCGAACTATCCAGCTCAAACATATGCCTCTCTAGCAGTCATTTTTCCCGTAGAGAAATCTCCAACTAGGGTGCCTCGTAGAATCTTGCAATTCTGCGATGCATTAAAGATTCCATTTTCAAAGCTATAAATAGCCCCTGTTATGCTCATTTAAAAAGGTTAAAAAATTAAAACCTTGGCTTACGCGCGCGCATACACACACACACAGAGAGAGAGAGAGAGAGAGAGAGAGAGAGAGAGAGAGAATCATGTTCAACTGAGCATTGAACATGAGAGTTATGTTCCCTTGACGCAACATGGTTGGTGTAAGACCGTCAATGAAAGAAAGTGACCGTGCGCTAATCATACCTCCATCATCATATTTTTTAAGAATCAAAACCTGTAACAAGATTCTTCTTATTGTATTTATATACCGAGCAATTGTATTACGAGAGGATTCTTTTTACAAAAAAATACCAACTTGATGGACACAAGCATTGATACTTTGGTAATCAAATTTGACCAACAAAGTTTGAGGAAGCTCTTTCTCTAGGACAAGTGAACCCAACTACCGCAAAAACGTTTTTCGCAAAACTTGTGTGGATTCACTTGCTACCAAACAAGGAGATGAAGAAGAAATCTCAACAACCCTTAGTGGAGTTAAGTCAATACCGGCAAAACGGTTGTGGCTAGCCATATGTGCTCTATTTCATGTAGAATTTCTATTGCTTCACTCAGAATCCCCACTAGCAGAACTATTCTTCACAAAACTACTTTGCTTGGGGTCATGTCTCGCAGAATTTTGCTACTAGCTATACATAATGAGTGCCCTGCTCTTACTCTTAATTTCATAGCCAAAGCTTCGGCCTTTTAAGAAGTTGTTGCTGAAAAGCATAGCATAAAAGCCAGCAAATATAGTGCCCCGCCTGGGCGAGACACTATGCCATAGGGTTGTGGCTAGTTTGACTTAGTCGTAACGGAGTATTGGAAAAATCTTTTGGCATCTAGTTGATATGGATGAATGCATTGAGAACCTCTATAATTCATGGATTGACTTATGTTGGAATGAGTCCTAAATTGTCACGCCCCAGTCCCAAAATACGTAGGACTAGAACATGTAAGCATGTCAGCCGTGTGTATATGGCAATTCCAATATATGGATACCAATATACACACGTACGCTGTAATATAAATAAAACTCACATGTGGTATATATTTATTGTCACAAGTCACAGAAATACTAATCTCATCCACATAACAAGTCACAGAAATAAATAACTAAACTAAAATGAAGAGCCTGAATAATCCATAAATGATAGTCGGGTGGAGACAAATCCACTACCAATGACTATATCAAACTAAATGAGAGAGAAGAGTAGAATCTCTAATATAGAATAAAATGATGATAAGAGTGTCAGCTAAAGTAGCCATCGCTAGAGATAATCAGTGATGCTCAGTGGGTAAGGTCTCCTCAGCAGAAGGTAAAGCATCAGGTCCGGGTCCGTACTCCTGCGGATACTCATGGTCGTCTATACCTGGCAAAAGACCAGGTCCTCAGAGGGACATAACAAGATATATAGAAACAAGCCAATTGAATACAGTAAACATGCAATATGTTTGAAAATATATAAGTACGCTGTACCAGACAATCTATATGAATGCAAATGAGGACAACTTTTCGACGTATGGGCAAGGGTAGGCTACTCGATCTAAGCCTCACAACTCACACACCCGTCAGTGGACATCAAAAATCGTCATACCTCGGGGGTAGCGACCATCACGACTCTACAGAAATCGACATACCTCGGGGGTAGCGACCAGCGCGACACACGCCCGTAGTGCGAGCTATATACTACGGTTTACCAAAGTGGTTAAAGCCCATACGCCTAATGATTGTCCTCTCATGATACTAGGTGTCAAGTGTGTGTCAACATATCAAATATATAGTAATGACTGAACGAAACTACACATGCAATAAATATATAGAAATGCAATGAATATGCAGAAATATAAATAGCATGCAAAAGTACTGTAAACAATTTGGCAAGGTATACTTGCCTGGCAAGAAGCTATGTAGTCCCAATATCCTGTTTCGGAAGTCGCGTAAAAAAATCTAATGTATTCGGGGTCAGCGTGCACAGGCACCGGAATCAGGGGTGTCTGTTGCGGGTTATCTGGCAAGGGTGGTGGGTCCATGATGAACACGAGGACGAGGGTGATTAGGTCAATGATGATGATTGTAATGGGGTTGATGATGATTACCATGGTGATGATGATGGAATGATGACAAAAATTGTGATAATGGTGGTGATGTAGATGGTGATTGGGATGATGGTGTTAGTAGCAATGGTAGTGGTGATGATAATGTATGGTGGTGATGTTGATGATCATGATAATTGGGGATTAGGGTGATGACGATGACGATGACGATGATTGGGATGATGGTGATAACGAGGATTGATGATGTGGACGATGGTGATGACGAGGATGATGATTGGGTTGATGGTGATGACTAGGATGAGATGTTGGTAATGGTAATGGTGTTTAATAATAGTATTAATGGTGATGAGGTGTTGGTGATACTTATGATATAGGTGATGATAATGGTGATGATGGTTTGTAATGGTAGCTGACCGGAGTCCGGCCAGGGGGAGGTGAGGTCCGGCAAGGAGGAGGAGAAAGTCAGGGAGCAGGAAGGAGGCCAGGGTGGATCGAGGGAAGGAGAGGTGGCCGTTGGTGGCTGTGCTGGAGTTAATGGTGGTGATGATGATGGCAATGGTGGGTGGCCGGAGACTGCTGGAGGCTCGGTGCTGCTCCGGCCAGACTCAGGTGGCCGAGGCAGAGAGGACAGGGAAGAGGGGAGAACGGGTGGTCATATTGGTGGTGTGGTGGTGTTGGCCTGGTGGCGGTTCAGTCGAGCCCGGGGAGGTGATGGTGAGGAAACAGTGGGCAGAGGTGTTGTTGTAGAGGGAGGTCAGAAAAAGGAGAGACGAAGGAGGTGGTGGTCGTGCTGGTGGTGTGGTGGCGTGGCCTGGGTGGCTCAGCGAGGAAGAGGGAGCAGGGAGCGGGGTGTTGTTTTTGTTGTCGACTCCGGTGAGGAGGATCCGGCGGGTTGGGGAGATCACCGGGGGAAGAAAGGAAGAAGATGGAGGTCGAGGAGGAGAACTGTGAGGAGTTCGTGGTGGACGGTGACATTGGTGGTGGCGGTGAAGTCCAAGCAGAGGTCTGGGAGGTTGACGGAGTAGGAGGAGCCGGCTACTCCGGCCGGTTGGGAGGAAGGGGGAGATGGAGGAGATGATGAATAGTAAGAGGGAATTCGGCTAGGTATTATTTTGGGTATTGTGTTTTGATGTGGGAACAAATATAGGAAGAGGATTAGTTATACATGTGGAAATTGGGTTTTGGTTTGACCTAAAAGTTTGGGGCTTGGTCAACCCTTCTTGGGGTGGGCCTTGGCCTCATATGAGGATGTTGGGGCTATAAATTACATGGTTTAAAATGCAAGGATGGGATTTAAATGAGGGGGGCAATGTTGTACGTTTGCACATCCCAAAAATTGTTGAAAAAATTCATATGAAGGGAAAAATAGATTTCTTCATATATTGTCCAATGGTGTGGACACCTCAATATATTTTTGCTTAAAAGCGCCTAATAATTGGGAAAATTGCACAAAGATGGAAATTAAATTAATTTAATTAAAATTATTGCGCAAGGTGTTCTGGAATTAATTAGAAGTACATGAGGATAAAATTAGGTGGGACTCAAGTGTCATGGACCTAGAGGGCTCAGAGTAGAATATTATCATTAATTGGGTTGCACAAAATGGATCAAGATTGTGTCTCCAATTTTGATTGGAATTCACAAGAGTACAAAGTTGGAATTTATTTAGAATTAGAAACAACGTCCGCGACGTTTATTGTGCGACTAAAATGTAGTACAAGAGGGCATAATTACAAGTTACACCGAGGTCAGAATAGCAGGCGGGCATGTCTAGGACAAGGGTGCAAAGTTTGTAGGAAGGCAATAGCTAGTGTAGTGCTCCAATTATCGAAGCAACGGTAAGGTGCACTATATGACATAATTATTGCATAATTAAATAAATAAAATGTTCTATTTCTATTTGGGTTCAAACTAGCCCTAATTTTACTATCTAAGCAAAGTAGGCCTAATTTTGGGTGAGGGGATTTACATAAATACAGTTGATTGTGTCTTGGCGAATGAATTTTATATAAGTCCCTTTCCAATAACCTTTCATTATAGTTTTTTGGACATTTTTACTGCTTGGTTTTGATTAATGCATTTTCATGTTGATTTCTACATTCATTTCCTGAGAATTCTGAGAGAGAAAGGATAGAAGAAGGATACTGAATCGATGTTGGTGTTGTTGCAAGTGGACGTGTAGCTGACGTTTAATCATTATGAAGCGGTCCTCTTTCTCTCAGTAAATTCTTTACACGGTGGGTGTTTCTGACCATTCTTTTCTACTTCTTCATACCTTAACAAATACTTTCTTATATCCTCACAAAGTCCTTAGGTCGATGATGCATATTAGAATATAACTGATAAAAGAAAGCCACAATGCATGTTTTAACACTAAGAATAGAATATTGAATGACTATAACTGTTGAGTGCATCTATGCACGAGATTTATGTAGTAAGAGCTTCGTATAAGAAGCGGACAGTTGCGGTTTGGTACCACAAAATTGTTGGAAGGGGTACAGTACCAAAAACCATTGGTTGTGGCATGGTGCCACAGAATATTTGGGACCAATAGGTCGCCAATTGGAACAATACAAATTAAAGAGAATGAGCTGATGTACAAGTATAGTTTTATATTGCTTATTTTAATTCTGTGTCATACATATATTTTATAGTTAAACTGTTCACATATTTGTATGATCATGGACAACCTGTGCACAATGTTTGGCTTTCCTCGAAATGATATTTGGAGTACTGGAACTAAATTGACCTAGGGGGTAGAATGTGCTTCAAACAAGGGTATTATGGGACCTTCAATAGGGCTTGCAATCCTGACGAGAAAGGTGCTTCATGTTACGCCCCGATCCCGCAAGGGTCGATCGTCCTCGCTTGGATCCTTTGCGGAACTGATTGTCCTTGCTTGGGCGTGATATCGTACGAGCCTGGAGTTGCGCTCGCATAAGGCAAGAATGTGCAATAAAAATCTTATTTGAAGCACAAGTTATAAAGCACACATTTCACAAAGAGTTGAACACAGAGTATAGGAAGAAACATACTTTTTCATTGATTAAAATCAGAGTAATTTATATAGACTTTATATTTGATACGCTTCTCGGATACATTGATTGCATTACAAAAAAAATCAAAAGGTAGGATGCTTCATCAAATAATCTTCGCAGTCTTGTGCATTACGTCCTTGTATAGGTTGAAAATCCATGCCTCCAAAATGAACTAGCTTCAACTATACTTTAAAATAGAAAGCTTGTAACGCCTTCTCATCTATCCACTAGCGTTGCGCACCCTGAGTGCCTAAAATGGTGCCCACAAACGTGGGTCAGTACTCAACTGTACTGGTGAGCGGGACGAACCCACTCGCCTAGATCAACACTTTCTTATTAAAGGAGAGCATGCATTGAAATGGTTTTGCTATTTAGAACTAGAGTGAATTCAGTTCATATCAGATGCATATTTTGAGAGAAACATAACATAGAAACCATATAGCCCATCGGTTGCTTACTCAACCGATGTGCCCCTTTCCTGCACTGAAAAATAAGTATACTTACCACCTGCACAAGATAATAAGTTAGCATGTGTTATATCTATATGCGGTCATTGGTGTGATTGACACCATGAGGACTTATCCAAGGCATTGCGGCACGTCCTATCAGCCCAGGTAGCAAGTCCCGTTGAAGGTCCCGCAATGCATCGAGCCAAGCACGATCAAATATTTCTCCTAGGTCTAATCGGTTATAGTGCCCCAGAATACGGTTTTGAGAAAATGCCAAACCTTGTGCACAAGTTATTCCATACCATGCAAATGCGTGAACAGTTAAACTATCAAACAATGCATGAGATGAAACAGAAAAAAGTAAATCAGCTATATACCTATGCAACAATTCATACTTTCTCAAAGTCGTGTTCCGATTTTGATGACCCGTGGGTCCAAACTCTCTGAGGCACTATGCCAAAACCAATGTTTCAGATGCCGCACTCCATCAAGTATTTTCTTGGTTTTGAACCACAACTGCTCACTTCGTTGCGAAGTCCATGTTATAGATCGTGTGCATATACATATACGAAGTTAGACTACAATTATCCATGTTCCTTTCTTAGTGACTGGCATGCATTGTGGCAAATAATTTCCTAGGCGTTTAGTCGGGCATCATCGATTGAACGTTTGGAACATTAAAGATTGTTGACGTAAAAAAATAGGAAAGAAGGGTCCGAACCACCCACCGATTAGAGAAAGTGCTAAAAGAAGGAGTCCCGCCTAGCAATGATCAAGCATCAGTTACGCGGACCTACAATAGCACGAGCATCGAGTTAGAATCCCTTCGCCTATCCTTCCTCTCGAAATCCCCAAAAACGAAAGCTTAAAGTGAGAAAGACAACAGCAAAAATCAAGCAAATCGAAAGCAACAACAAAGAAAATCCCAAAGTCATGGTGTTAATGGGTCTGGTTCGGGCCGACCTGCGCTGACCGGGTTTGACTTTATTCGGTCAGGGCCGGTTCGAACCTGAGAGAGAGAACGGTCCGGGCCGGCCCTGCCCGGTTGGAATTTATCCTGACCCAGCCCAGACCCATGACCCGGTCTGAGGAGGACCGGGCCGAACAGGTCTAGGTCCAGGCCAGTTCAAGATCGGGCCAGCTCGTCTTTTATAATAAATATAGTATATTGTACATTAATAGTAATACTAATACATAATATTAATACATATAATACTAACTATTAAACTATAAAATATATAAGTAAATTTTTATAAGTTATATCTTTTTTTATAAAAGTATAAGTTATTTGTTAATTATAATATTTTTTCTATATTTTTTTAATTATAAGTTATTTGTTAAAAAATAAATTGCTACATATTTATATATATTTTCTTATAATTTATGTACACTTTGTAGTTTGTTATAATTAAAATGTTTTATATATTTTTCTATATAAGATATTAATTATATAAATTTAAATAGAAAAATATTCTTTCGATAATTAAATTTTTACACTAACTAAAAAAAGACACTTAATTGAAAAACAAATTATTCAAGATAATTTTTAATATATATTATTTTTGTTACATAAGTCATGCAACCTATATTTGTGTTTCAGCTTCTTAGCCTCTTTTTAAAATTTATTTGTAATACTACAAATAGAGTTTGTAGAGAGACTGAAAGCTGAAAATCAAACATAAGTCGCAACTAGGTTTAAATATACCTATGACTTATGTAACAATAATAAAATTTATTAAAATTGATACATTTTTTGAAGAAAATACAAGATTACTAGATATTCATACACATTTTCATATGCATGTGTAGCTTCTTTGTACCACAGTTATGGTCCCATTTGAGTCATTTTCTAAAATGTAAACATTCAAAAAGAACTCTATTCGAGTATCTTCTTTCCGTATCGCGCTCATTGTAAGCTCCGCTAAAATGATGTCAAATTTTTTATTCAAACTCTAGTTGCAGTGCAGGTTGAGGTTGCGATGCTGGTTGAGATTGCGGTGCGGGTTGAAGTTGCTGAGCTTCCAATTGCTGTGGTGGTTAAATATTTTTCATGGTAGTATATAATTTCTTCACACTATATTGCTTCTAAATTTTATAATAGAGAAATTTTTTGTGTGGTTAATTTTTATTAAGTTATGCCTTTTTATAGAATTTGTTGAGCCAAAATGATCCCCATATGCCCTCAAAATATAGTTGTTATAAGAATATTTTGGTCATTTTTAGCAAAATGACCAAAATACCCCTCTAACGTTCAAACAACTGCCATAAAATCGTGGGTATTTTGGTAAAAATATCCTCTAAACGGTCATGTAGAAAAAAAACACTTCCGGGTCATACCGGGCCTGATCGGATATGCTACCGGGTCGTTCTGGTCCTGGCCGACCGGGCCTGATCGGATATGCTACCGGGTCATTCTGGTCCGGGCCTAGCGGGCCTCAAAGGTCAAAATTGCGTCCGAACGTTGCTACAACCGGGCCGGGCCGAGTCGGGCTGGCAGGTCGGATACTCCGACCCAGCTTGGACCCGCATACTATGTTAGACGAGTCGTGCTGAGTGGGGCCGGTCCGTTGACCGGATCTGGGCCGACCTAGACCGGCGTTGACCGGGCCGAATCCGGACTGATTTTTCGGCCACCCGACCCAATATACACCTTGATCCCTAAGCGAAATCAAGAAAACCAAGCAACAAAATACGAAAACTATTAGACTTGTTTCAATAGAGGCCTATCCATGAGTTGGAAGGATCATCGCATTTCGTCCGTGGCAAGAGGATGCCGAAAGACAACTATACACTAAGCCACGACTCAGAAGACTAGGCACAAGGCCATTATATAGTGTACATCCCGATCGGATAGAACTTTGAGGCACTACACTTCACAATATCACGTAATAGTCCTTCATGGTGCCAGTTTCATTAATAATCTCATATAGACATGCTGCATACTAATGTATGTCTTATACAGGGGCGGTAAGTATTCATCTCTATTTTATGCAGGGACGAACACATCGACTGTGGTAATTAGAAACAACTGATAAGTGATGTGATTTCATGTTTTACTTTATGATGTTGATATGGTTTGCCAATCAATCCTAGATTCTAAATAGAAAGATCACTATATAAATTGCATGCTTCACATGATTACTACAGAGTTATTAAACACAGATCCAAGCAAGAGTTATTAAACACATCCTACTTAACTCTTCCTCCAATCCAAATAAGGTTATATGTATTAATATTAGTGTAAATTTTAATTTTAATTTTAAAATTTATTATGTCAGTTATCATGTCAGATATCACATAGTGACACAGTGGAAGATGGCATCATCCAAAAATTTTGGATGTCGAATAACATTTTTGTTCGCCAAATTGGGGTCGCGATCCGGTGACAATAACATCGACCATTTACAATCAGAGGTTAAGTGAGTATTTGATTCAAGAGGAGGAATTCAAAGAGGAGTCTGGTTTTTCTGCAGATCTCTCTGCGTGTGCTACTACGTAACTGCCCAACTAACCTGTCCCCCCAGTTGACAGTTCCCCATGCTCATAAAACTCACCCACGTTGCAATTTTTTTTCCTTTACCAAGAAGCAAACAACACTTCTCCAATTTCCTCCTCATCATCAACCATGGCACCATCAACTCAAGTAATTAACATTGCTCTTCTTTTTCTCAATTGCAATTAATGTTCTTGTTGTTGCTTTCCCTCTAGATCCCCATGTCTACTCCTACTACTACAGAGAGCATTAATGGAGCAGTCCACGTTGAGAAAGTAAAGGTGAGGTGTAACCCGAACCTGTCGATAAGGGGGTGACTGCTGCAAGTTGTCTGGCAAGGGTGAGGGGTCCATAATGAACACGAGGATGAGGGTGATTAGGTCAAAGATGATGATCGTAAAGGGGTTGATGATGATTACTATAGTGGTGATTATGATATTGGTGGTGATATGGATAATAACTGGGACTATGGCGATGATGTGGATGATAATAGTTAGGGGTGATGATGTGGACGATGGTGATGACGAGGATGATGATTGGGATGATGGTGATGACTATGATGAGATGTTGATGATTGGGTAATGTTGATGATGATGATGGGTGTTGATGATGATACGATGATGATTAATGGTGAGATAATGATGATAACGACGATGATAATAACGATGATGGTGATGATAGTTAGGGTGATGATGATAACGACGATAACGATAATGATGGTGAAGGTGATGACTACGACGACGATGGCGATAGTGATGGGGTTGACACTCCGGCCAGTGGGGGAGGGAGGTCCGGCCAGGGGGAGGTCCAGTCAGTAGGAAAAGGAGGACAGGAAGGAGAGGAGGCTATGGTGTGGTGGTCGTGATGGGGAACTGGCTGTTTGTCGAGGGAGGGAGGGAACGGGGAGGCGGTGAAGTTATGGTGGCTATCAATGGAGGGGGGAGGGAGATGACCGAAGTCCCGCGAGGTACAGCGGGGAAGTGGTCGGGTTGGAGGACGTGGAGTGGTGGAGAAGGAGGAGGCTGACATGGAAGAGTGGTGGTCGAGGTAGGCGGTTGCGGTGGGTGTCCTCAGGCGGAGGAAGGAGGAAGGAGCAGGGAGGAGATGGGGTTCACGGCGGGTTGGCGAGGCCGGCGGGGTCAAGTTCGAGTCGAGGGAGGTGGACAGAACAGGGAGGAGAGGATAGGGCTTCAGGCGACGGTGGGTGCAGTCACCGGAGGAGAGGGAGATCCGGCGGTCGAGAGGTTGAAGGAGGGTGAATAGGGATGGGGTCGGCTGGTTTTAAATTTTGGTTTAGGTTTTGGGGTTTTATTTTAGGTGGAGAAAAATAGGAAAAGTATATTTATACATGTAGAAATTTGGGTTTGACCTAGGATTAGGGCTTGGTCAACACCTCTTGGGTTTAGTCCTTGGGCTCACATGAGGATGTTTGGGAGGGCTATAATTTGCATTACTTAAATACAAGGCTAGAATTTAAATCGGGGACGATGTGCGCGTTGCACATTCCGAAAAATTATGGAAAAATTTTCTATGAAGGGGAAAGTTGGATTTCTTCATGTATTGTCCAATGGTGGCGACACCTCAGTACATTTTTACATAAAAGCGCCCAACAATTAGAAAATTGTACAAAGACGGAAATTGGATTTTAATTAATTAAATTGAATGCGCACGATGTTCTTAAATTAATTAGAAGTACATGGGAATAAAATTAGGTGGGAAAAAGTGTCTGGGACGTAGAGGATACAGTGTAGAATATTAACAAATTTTGGGTTGTACAAAACGGTCAAGATTGTGTTCCCAATTTCGATTGGAACGCACAAAGGTACAAAGTCGTATTATATTTAGAATTTATTATAAACGTCCGCGACAAATGTTGTGCGACTAAAATATAGCACAAGAGAGCATAATTTTAAGTTACACAAAGGTCAGAATAGTAGGCGGGTATGTCTAGGTCATGGTTATAAAATTTATAGGGAGGCAATGGCTAGTGTAGTGCTCCAATTATCGAAAGCAACGGTAAGGTGAGCTAAGCGATATAAATATTATATAATTAAATAAAATACCGTGTTCTAATTCTAATTGGGTTCAAACTAGATCTAGTTTTACTATCTAAGCCAAGTAGGCCTAATTTTGGGTGAGGGGGTTTACAATCTACCCAACTTAAAAATAATTTGTCCTCGAAATTAAAATAGGGTAGGGTCTCTCTATCTAATCTTGCTTGGTCGCAGTCTAAAATAATTTGCCTCAAGTTTTAACGATGCAGGTTCTACCCAACTTATAATTTACCCATCTATCATCCAAGGCTATACCTCTAAGAAAGCTACTCCTCCAATTATTTAATCATGTTATTTAATCCTCAAAGTTTTAACACCAACCTATCATCTATGATATGTCCTTATCGACTATAAAAAGGGGTCACCAAGTCATATGATTAGCCTATGGGGTATATCTAGTACTTATTTGTGTGTCAACTTATACTCGGCACGAGCATTCGTCTTACCGGAATAAGGGAAGATGGAATCAATAATAAAGAGTTCAAGGGGAGTCATAGGATAGAAGTATGGGGATCAAGGCATTTTAAATTTTTTAATAAGAATTGTCAAGACAGTTGTGTATTAAAATCCTATTTGGTAGTTTCTTATTTACATGCTCATATCAATACGGTTATATAATCGATACGATATGCTCAGACATATCTAGAGGGCAAGTATATTCGTCCACTAGTCAACTATATGTTTCAATCCACATAAAGTAGTATTATGAAGGGCGAACCAAAATGTACTAAGATTAGCTAGACCTTAATATACTGATTCTGATTAGACAATGTATTAGTAGGCATCCCCAATAATATAATATCATGATCAAGCTCGATAAAAGAATAAGCTTGTAAAACTAGGCTATAAAATAGCAGCATAAGTCAAGGTGGTACAGAAAATATGAGTACGCTAGATTATGATGATAGAAGGTAAAATAATTCAAGGTCACAAAAAGATAAGACTCTTCAGTCTCTACAGTTGTCATACCAACTCCTTGTCTAAGTTGTCAGTCGACCAAATAGGGATATGGGCCTCTAATTTCTACAGTCTGCATAAACACTATCCTCTTATACTAGCATACAAGTAATATCATTCAGTTATGCTTTGTCAATGGGTCGAGAGGGCTACGTGATACTATGTTGCGAGGCATACTACCAACTTAAAAATAATAAATTAATACACTAATGCCTTAAGGAAAATGTAGGAATTCCTGTTAAGGTTTACGAGGAGAGGTCTCTGCACTTATTAGGGTATCTTCTAACATCATTTAGGTCATGGTCATCCTAAGTCTTAGTCATAGTGCTCATAGAATAGAAGGGTTTAACATTAAGAATGGCAGCGTTAGGTGGCACGACGGAAGAACATAATTAGTCGTTGCACAAATCGCGAGCGCTAAGGTCTCGGAGAGACGAATGTGAAATAGAAGGACTCTAGATAACATCACAGTTTTTTAAGGGGGAGGTGGTATGCTAATCTTTGTGTTCTTGTTTTGATCGAGGAAAATATTCTAAGCATTGCTCTTGGCTTTCTAAAGTACTGCCTGCCAATCTCAAGACAAGAGTCTAAGTGTATAGTTCTATAATACTATCTTACCATAAAAAGCTAGGTTAGCCCTAATATCTAACCTTATGTTTCTATTGGTTCCTCAATACTAGGGTCAAACCTCGTAGTCAACTTTCTAACTACTCTAGTAGTGTCTATACCACTTTCAAGTCTTCATACATATATCGAGGGATAATCGTACATCAATCTATAGGTAAGGGGTGCTAGAGTTTCATTAAGTGTTCTAACTCAGTGATGTGTCATTATCCTAGTTGTACTCTTAATAGGAAGGTTACCCTACTTATTATCTAACAACAGGGACTTATATATTCTAGGAGAAGGCTATACTCAAGGAACTATTAGGGAAGCACATGAATCAAGCAGGATGCAGCTATTCAAATAGAACAGATTGGAAGGGAGGTGAATTATAGTCCATTATGGATGAGACCCTATACTCTAATCCTAGGTGTAGGCTTGCTCGGTACAATAATGTAACCGAGACAATATGCTCTCGACTACTAATAACTGCTAAGTCTCTAACATGCAACACTATTAGCAGTTATACCCTAACCGTCGCACGACCTACAGGTACAGGTGGCCAACCACATACGCAAGTATGTGCCCTACATGAGACTCACAACACGTATAAGAAATGTGTCAAGGACTGAGGAGTCATACCAATAACTCCACAACTTTAGGTGGGTCCACTAGACTCTAGGTCAGACACAAGTCCTAACGTTAATACCTTCGTTGACTGCACCCGAGTCTCTCTCGGACGCGAATAATTAAAGATAATAAATATGCAGCCAATAATACAGAATTTAAACAGTACAACATGGTAAGGTATACTTGCCTGGCAAGAAGGCTGCATAGTGCCAATGACCTGCTCCTGAAGTCGTGCAGATAAATCCAACAGATCTCTGGGGTCAGCGTGCACAGGTACGAGAATCGGGGGTGACTGTTGCGAGTTGTCTGGCAAGGGTGAGGGATCCATGATGAACACGAGGACGAGGGTTATTAGGTCAAAGATGATGATCGTAAAGGGGTTGATGATGATTACTATGGTGATGATTATGATATTGGTGGTGATATGGATGATGACTGGGATGATGGCGATGATATGGATGATAATAATTAGGGGGTGATAATGTGGATGATGGTGATGACGAGGACGATGATTGGGATGATGGTGATGACTAGGATAAGATGTTGATAATAGGGTAATATTGATGATGATGATAGGTGTTGATGATGATACAATGATGATTAATGATAAGATGATGATGATAACGACGATGATAATGACGACGATGGTGATGATAGTTAGGGTGATGATGATAACGATGATGATGATGATGATGATGATGGTGAAGGTGATGACTACGACGACGGTGGCGATGGTGATGGGGTTGACACTCCGGCCAGTGGGAGAGGGAGGTCCGGCCAGGGGGAGGTTCGGTCAGCAGGAGGAGGAAAGGGAGGAGAGGAGGCTATGGTGTGGTGGTCATGATGGGGAACTGGCTGTTTATCGAGGGAGGAAGGGAACGGGGAGGTGGTGAAGTTATGGTGGCTATCAATGGCGGGGGGGGGGGGGAGATGACCGAAGTCCGATGAGGTACAGCGGGGAAGTGGTCGGGTTGGAGGACGTGGAGTGGTGTAGAAGGAGGAGGCTGACAGGGAAGAGTGGTGGTCGAGATAGGCGGCTGCGATGGGTGTCCTCAGGCGGAGGAAGGAGGAAGGAGCAGGGAGGAGATGGGGTTCACGGCGGGTTGGCGAGGCCGGCGGGGTCAAGTTCGAGTCGAGGGAGGTGGACAGAACAGGGAGGAGAGGATAGGGCTTCAGGTGGTGGTGGGTGGATAGGGTCGACGTTCAGTCGCCGGAGGAGAGGGAGATCCGGCGGTCGAGAGGTTGAAGGAGGGTGAATAGGGATGGGGTCGGCTGGTTTTAAATTTAGGTTTAGGTTTTGGGGTTTTATTTTAGGTGGAGAAAAATAGGAAAAGTATATTTATACATGTAAAAATTTAGGTTTGGGCTTGACCTAGGATTAGGGCTTGGTCAACACCTCTTGGGCTCACATGAGGATGTTTGGGAGGGCTATAATTTGCATTACTTAAATACAAGGCTAAAATTTAAATGGGAGACGATGTGCGCGTTGCACATTCCGAAAAATTATGAAAAAATTTCTATAAAAGGGGAAAGTTGGATTTCTTCATGTATTATCCAATGGTAGGGACACCTCAATACGTTTTTGCATAGAAGCTCCCAACAATTAGAAAATTGCACAAAGACAGAAATTAGATTTTAATTAATTAAATTGAATACGCATGATGTTCTTAAATTAATTAGAAGTACATGGGAATACAATTAGGTGGGATAAAGTGTCTGGGATGTAGAGGATATAGTGTAGAATATTAACAAATTTTGGGTTGTATAAAACGGTCAAGATTGTGTTCCCAATTTTGATTGGAACGCACAAGGGTACAAAGTTGTATTATATTTAGAATTTATTATAAACGTCCGCGACGAATGTTGTGCGACTAAAATGTAGCACAAGAGAGCATAATTTTAAGTTACACAAAGGTCAAAATAGTAGGCGGGTATGTCTAGGTCATGGTTGTAAAATTTATAGGGAGGCAATGGCTAGTGTAGTGCTCCAATTATCGAAAGCAACGGTAAGGTGCGCTAAGCGATATAAATATTATATAATTAAATAAAATATCATGTTCTAATTCTAATTGGGTTCATACTAGACCTAGTTTAACTATCTAAGCCAAGTAGGCCTAATTTTGGTGAGGGAGTTTACAGTAACTCATAACTATGCCATGATGTGCTTTATTTTAGTCGTACAATATTCGTCGTAAACGACTATATTTAATTCTATATAAATCTAACTTTATACCCTTGTGCGTTCCAATCAAAATTGGAGACACAATCTCGACCCATTTTGAGCAACCCAAATTAGGATAATATTATATTCTGAGTCTACTTCATTCATGACACTTGTGTCCCACTTAATTTTAGTCACATATAATTTTAATTAATTTTAGAATACCAATTATATTTATTTAAATTAAATTAAACCATAAACATAACTTTGTACAATTTTTTAATTGTTGGGCACTTTTATGCAAAAGTGCATTAAGGTGTCCACCCTATTGAACACAACACGTGAAGAAACTCATTTCTCCTTCATGTAAATTTTTCTATAATTTTTTGGAGTGTGTAATTCAACATCAACCTCCTTAAACCATGACCCTCCATTTTGAATCCATTGAATCCTAGCCCTTGAAATATCTCTATGACAAGCCCTTTTTCCAAGGAGTGTTGACCAAGCCCTATTTCTAGGTCAACCCAATACTATATACATATATAAATATTATTTCTTTACTTTTCCTTTTCTTTTTTCTATTTCTATAAACCTAACCACACAGCCAACTTTCTTCCCATCTTTCCTATTCACTCATCCCCTTCCTTCAACCCTCGACCGGAGACTCCTCACGCCGGAACAAACCCCCTCGCCGGAGTTCACCATCCCCCCAAACCTGTCGTTCTCCTCCACACGACAACCCACCATCGCCATCTCCGCCTGGACCAGACTAGACCCGCTGCCCTCAACCGACCGCATCACCGGAGCACCGTTGAACGCCATCTCCCACTGCACTCGCCCAAACTGCCTCCATGTCGACCAGAACCTCGCCGAGCTGCTCCAATAACCCGCTGTTGAAGCCCACGTCGACCGGAGAAGCCTGCTGCCCAACCCGACGTCTGCACCGAGCCGCTGACCGCCCAGAAACCTGTTGTCCACTAGTCGACGACCACCTGCACTCGACCGAATCACGACCGAGCCGCTGTACCCATCTTCTTCTTCGACGATCACCGGAACCCGCTGTCCGCCGTGAACCCGAGCAGTACCCCGCTGCTACCCCCTTTCTCGACGACCTCGACACGAACGCCTCATCCCTCATACACAGGTTCGAGTTCTCCCTCTTGCGTACATGTACACGTACACGCATACGCATAGTTCTCATTAGTATGCATACATAATTTTTAGTTATGGTTTAATATACGGGTATTGTATATTTGGTATAATATGTATGTATTAGTATATATATTTAGTATATGTTTAATATGTATATTATTAGTATATATATATATATATATATATATATATATATATATATATATATATATATATATATATATATATATATATATACATATATATATACATATATATATACATATATATACATAGTATATGAATTCAATTAGTACATATACACATATATATATGGTATATATATTTATTTGGTGTACACATATATTATAAGTATTAATGTTATATGCTAGTTAAGACTATGTATAATTATATATGTACTAGGTGACCTGAGTGTAATTACGGATATCCCGTAGTTACATTGACCTGTGACCATGTGAATTCTTAGTAGACTGCCATATGTACACTGACGTACCGGCAAGACCCGTATTAATTGACTGTCTGTTATGCACAACAATTATAGACATGACATCGTGCAACTAGACGCACACTTGACCTTGTAGATGACAAGTGTTACCCCCTAGCGTAGTCTCTGAGTTTATTATGTTTTGATTGTGTGTGTTAGTCTGATGCAATATTGTATTATATGATATGTCTATAGGACTGTTGGATCATTCAGACAATATTTTGGAAACAGGACATTGGTATTGCTAGCTAAGGACCACAGGCGAGTACATTCTCTGACAGTTTTTATTATATTGATTATCTCTATAATTCTAGTTGTATAGCGTACATGATTCTGACACTGTTGTTTACACGAGTTGGCATCATCGAGACCTGTCACGAGGAGTCGTGATTTGGAATCCATCATGCTAGTTGGGGAAACGAAGAAATATTAGTAGCTTATGTGATCATACCCAACTCTACTTGCATCATAGCTCACTCATACCTCACGTTGGTGCAGCCTGACCATTACATGTCTCATAGCCTGTTATGAATGATTAGCCTGACTATTGCTTGCATCATAGCTATCCGGATGGTTAGCCTGACCTTATATGAATTATAGCTAGTCATACATAGCAAGCATGATCAGTCCCAAGCCGATCACATGATATGCTGATATTTTACATACTTAGTTAGATGTTCTTGACATGTATCTCTAGTATATTAATCTAGCATCTCTATATGTTCTAGTTATTATTCTAGTACTCACTTATATTCTAGTTTATTATTCTAGCATGCACTGTATTCCTACTCATTGCTAGATGTGCATTGATGATGATATGCTCCAGTATTTTTTATTGCCAGTATTCATATATGTCTTGTATTTCTTTATACTGTGTTATAGTTTTTGTCAATATATGTGGAACTGCTGTTAGTGCTTGTACTTCGCTCCAATCCTGAATAAATATTTTTTTCAGATGATCTTGAGGACTTCTGTCCCACACACTATGGATCGAGTATAGATGCAGACTACAAACCAGAGATCTTAGAGGAGACTATTCCTTTAGAGGAGACATTACCTGCAGCTATCTAGACAGTATTTATCTTATGCACTGAGACTTATTTGAGGGTTATTTTGAGTTTATGTTTAGACTTATTCTTAGTTTACGTTGAGACTGGTGGAGACTTTATGTTGGATAGCTAGACTGTGGTTTATCTATATTTTGAGATATGGTGTTTGACTATGTCAATCTTTTTATCTTTTATCATGTCTTATGTTGTTATAGTTATTATGATTGAGTTTATATTATGAGCTATTGTGAGATGTATATTATCCTTCTTATGGAGTTGATATCATTGACAGGTTGTGAGTTATGTTTAGTATTTATTGTGACCTAGACAACGATCTACCGCCGATGTTGTGGCATAGGCTGGACGTACCCACGACTCATGCCTAAATTTCGGATGCGGATTGTGACAAAAAGCACTTTTGGTCTCATGGATATTGTGTCGCATGGACATTGGGACCGCTTGGTCGCGGGCCGCATGGATGATTGCTTCCAGGCTGTCACTTCTGTATTAACTGACATATTTATTTTGATTTTGGAGCGGATCTTCTTTTGGATTCTGACCGCCTCTTCACACGGATCCCAAGTTAATGGTTACGAAGGTAAGGCCATCTCGAGAACCCAACCGTCCACCGTAGAGACTAGCAGCTGGACGCGAGAATTGAGGGGGCTGCCATTATCTCATTGGTAGCTTATAAATAGGAGTCTCGGGGGAGAGAAAAGAACTTTTTGGTCTTGCTGAGTTCTCCTCTCCCTTCATCTATGATTCTTTTCCTGCTCCGATCACCTTCTCTGACTATTTGCCATGGCACCCAAGCATTCATCTTCTTCTCCCGCGAAGAAGATCGACAAGGGAAAGCGCCCGGCTTCCGCACCTAGCTCCAAGGAGAATTCTTTCTTTTTTCATGAGGACGTTCAGACGCTCATCCCAGGTAAGATTTGGAGGAGAGTACAGATGCCTGGATGCTTCGCATACGGTCTGCTGCATAATTAGTACATGTGCGGACCCATCTATATGACTATGTTGTATGTTTTATGCGTGGGTCTTACTTTAAATGTATGCGCTAGTCATGACTCAACTGCATGGTGGTCTTGTTATGACTCGGCCGCATGGAGGTCCTGTTGTTACTCGGTCACATGGAGGTCGTGTTCGGGACTAGGCCACATGTATCAAATGTGTCCCTTTATGCGCCCAAGTTTATTTCTGAGGCGCATGCCATCCCGAGGGCTCTAACCATCTTCTTATCTCTGGTTTTGTAGTAATTTTACTCGTGGCTCCATCAGGGGAGGTGTTTGTGTGTCATGCTCAGGCCACACTGGGCGTAAGGTTCGACCATATTGTGGAAAATATCCAGGTCCAGATAAACACGGGTCAGTACGAGACAAGAATAAAGTTACTAACGGACCAGTCTTCATTCTTTCTGCGTAGCCAGTTGAACTCTGGGACGATTGAGGGTTCGAAGGACGTTTCTTACATGAAGTCCATCTTCCTGTTTGGGGATGCTCTCAGTATCTCGGATGCTAAGGTAGTAAAGAAAAAGGAGAGCTGGACCTTGTCCTCTGGTGGGATGAAGATACATATACCTATGATGGAGTTCCATTTGCCTTTGTCGGCCTATAATATGGTGTCCCTCCCAAGGAAGATGTTGGACATCCTAACCCCAGACCAAAAGGAGCCCAAGTTGGCTACATTCGTTTTAACTCTAAACTGAAGAGAGAAGCAGCGACTAAGGAATCGTTTTCTTATTCACTTCGTGGATTCGATCCTGGCGCTTTCAAGTATGAGGTAGGGCCAAATGTTTGAATCTACAGAGCTGACACTTTTCTGAACCAGCTTGTAGATAAGGGGTCATATCCAAAGGGGAAAATATACTTACTTAACTGGGTGCATCATTCGTCTTCTTGGGTTAATTTGACCATGTGGGTGCTAAAAAAGTACAAGCAGACCCTGAAGGAGGCCAACCTCTATTACTCCATAAGGGGTTCCTGTTACAGTTTGGACCACATTATCTTGGGCCTCCATTACCGAAAAGTCACCAAACTAGAGAGATATCATGTTGGAGGCAATTGTCTTATCCTCAAAGTCCAAGGTGAGGGCCTTGGACTCGAGCAAACGTTGGATGTATCGCTTCAACGTGTAGCAATTCTTCATCGAATGGTGGACATACCGGTGGTAGTGGCAGTACTAGGGGTCATTGACCTTGTCTGCCTCCTCATAACGTTTGATGTCGGGGAGTCAAAGCTTGTTTTCCTTTATCAGCACATCAAATATTGCCATGACATCCTCATCTTCAAAAGAGTAAGTCTCTTTCAATTTTGGAGCCTCTGCTGGTTTCTGCTCAAGCTTCTTGGCTAGATTGGCGACAAGGGCCTGCTTTCCTTTGCCATCGCGGCTGCTATTGCCACTGTTGTTGTTATTGTTGTTATTATTATTATTGTTGTAAAGACGTTTTCCCCTATCATCAACGACGGGATCTGTATTTCCAATAGTCGGGCGTCCTTCACCTTCTTCTCTGCACTAAAAATATTTATGATGAATGTTGTCCAGTCTTTGAATTGAGTGTCACCCATCCAGAGCCTGACTATCGAAAGTAGATTTCTCTGGCATGTGTCCATCAGTGTGGACTCAGGATTACCGAAGGTAATTTTAGCATAGCTTGCCTGTATCATTCTACGTATTCCCGTACAGGCTCTTTTTCTCTTTGTATGATGTCCATCAGAGAGGACATTGTCATGTTATTTCCTCTATTATAGAATCGAACGAGAAAGAGACTTCTGAGATCGTCAAATAATGAGATACAATTATCTTGGAGGCTGCAGAACCAGTCAAAGACTACTCCAGATAATGCTCCGACAAAGAGCTTGGTGAGAATAACATCGCTGCGAGGTAGATGCCCCATTGCCGTCTCAAAATACCTCATGTATTAACAGGATGATGTATTCCTGTCAAATTGAGTCATGGCAAATGGCTTATACTTGGCGGCTACGACACATCTCTCCACTCGAGGGGATATGATTATTGTATCCCCATCTCGCATAATGTATCATGATTGTCCATAGAGTCCAGGCAGGCTCAAAGTTCACATATTTCCCGTTAGGCCTTGTTTACTACAGAATGAGCAGACGACCCTGGCAGAGTGTGATCGCCATCAACGAGAGGAGCGATTGTGTTTGAGTCCCTGTTGGTCCTCGGATCCAGGCTTGCTTGACCGGAGGCCCTTGGTGGCTGTGAGGCCATATTTGCCTTTATCTTCAGTATTGTCTGGGTCAAAGCCAGCTTTGATGCGCTCATGGTTTGCATCATGGCCTCGAGGGTCTCGAGACACTATCGATCGTTGAGGCCCTCTTGGTTATCCTATGTCATGTACACTGTCCTTATGTGGGGAGAGACATAAGGGACAGGGGATAACTCACTATGTGCCTCAGATTCTTGCATAGAAGAGTCCTCAGGAAAAGTTGGCATCTTCGCGTCTTCTTCAGACCCAGAAAGGATACTACCCCCAGCGTAGGAAGATGCGTCTTCTTGATGAGGGCGGCTACCCCCAGGGG
This sequence comes from Iris macrosiphon, assembly GCA_036927795.1. Taxonomy (NCBI): domain Eukaryota; kingdom Viridiplantae; phylum Streptophyta; class Magnoliopsida; order Asparagales; family Iridaceae; genus Iris; species Iris macrosiphon. Next base: position 38,655,882 of record JAYESA010000004.1, on the reverse strand, counting down.
TCTCAGCATCTGTTCCTTGGGAATTATTGTCTTCTCGGAACGTCGAGTTTTTGTGGAGTTCTGGGGGATTGCTATCCCCAGCTTACAGAGTTACTTGGGAGCTTGAGGAAGTACTACCCCCAGTTGTGGGTAGTTTTGCCTTCAAGCGGGTACCCAGAAAAAATCCTTCCGTGGGTACAGCTGCTTGCTTTCCTTAGACCCGCCTTTTCGACATGTTGGCCGAGAGTGGAGGATTGGAAGTGTTAGACTTCAGGCCTCCTATTATGGAGGAAAATTTCTAAGCGGAATAACACGAGGTGAAGGGCAGCTCCTCCTCTTCTGGTCTTTGTATCTATTTTTTGGGTTGTGGCCGGATAGCTGCCCTTAGTTACAGTCATTGAAGTATCGACTATCTGTCTGCAGGTACTGCTACTTTGGCACAGCAGCAGTTGATAACAATATTGGCACAATGATTTCTGGGAGCGGACACCTCGCATGCCATAGTTATTTCCTTCGCTTTGCATTTTGATTGATTATATTGCGAGGTTAAGGGAGGGATGACTCACCTTTAAGCCCTCCTTAAAGGCTCGGGTAGATCGAGCACATAGGTGTATAGGTATTATCTTTGCTCCCTGGCATAGGGTTCTTATAAGAACTTTCCCCAAGCCACTAGTGGAAGACTTTTGAGACTGGCCCTGTCCAGTTTCTACTGCGGACTGGATGCACGAATCTATTTTGTACATTTTTTTGTCACGGGCACGCATAACAGTTAGCGGCACCTGCTGACAGTCAGCAGCATGAGCAGTTGCTTGAGCTTGACGAGCATGCACTGTACTAGAATTTCTCGTCCTAGCATGTATTGGTGCATGGTACGAAGAGTCTAAGCTTGAGTTTTCTCCTTTTTCAGCATGGCGCAGGGAGTCAGCGTCGCATAAGATTCGGTCGAAGACTGAGCTTCTGTTGCCATTGGGGCCGCATACAGCCATCTTCCTATGGCTGGAGTCTAGTGTCGCATGGCCCTTCTTATGCGGCCTTCTCTGTGGTCGCATGGAGCATGTCTCAATACCCAAACTTCTGGCATCATAGTATTTTCCTCTGCCAGAGTCGGGATGTCGAGCATTTTCCTTCTCAAATGGGGCTGCCGCATGAGCAAGGACAACCTAGGTAGACATATGATGTGCATCTTGAGCATCAGGTAGAGAGGTGGAGAGTGTATGTTCCACAGTTGGGTGAGGCACAGCGTCCTTGGCAACCCATGTCCTGCGGGTCTTCTTAGGCCTTGCTAGCCTTGACGAAGGACTCGCGCTTCCCTCAAAAAATATTTTCTCAAAAGCTTGCTGGTCGAAGCATACAACCAGTATCTTCTGGGTCAAACCCAGCTTTGGCGTGTCGGACTGCGTCATGGCCTTCTAATAAAAGGAGAAGGATATCCCCAGCATAGTCACCACCTAGTTCACCATATAATTAAAGTTAAACCAAACTTTATTTTACTAACAAACAAAAGAGTACAAAAAAATCCTAGACAGAAGATCTAAGTACAATATTTTTTATCTGGGATGTGATGATGGAGATCGAGTACTGCAGTGACTCCTTTACTTCGTTGATGATTCGACGAGGGAATGAGAAAGCTTTCTCCTATTCTCTTGGTTCTTGCTCTCTCTCCCTCTGTTTGTAGGCAGCTCTAGTATTTATAGCCATCGTGCTGATGGGCTATAGGTGCCGCATATACACTTCTGTTTGGTAGCTGCATGGAGCTCCTTTAATATAATACGGTTGTAACTGTGGCCGCATAACAAGGGCAGGCCACCACGTAGCCTCAGTTGGGATACGTGGTTGATAAAATCTTGGTTAAGAGATGGAGTCATTTTTGACCCATAGTGTGCATGACTTGGTCAGCTGGACACGTAGTCTGCAATGATTGTGTGAAGATCTTCTTTGTTTACAGCAAAAAGATTTTGCAAGCTGAGGGCCACAGAGTATCGAGGACTCATAGAGTCGTGGTCGCATATGTTCTCTCATTTTTTCTAGGTCTGATGGATACTTTGGCCGCATAATAACGAGGCTGAATAGAGGCGTGGCCACATACGAGTGAACATGTAGCACTGCACGCCTGATAGGATCATTAATATATTGATGTGACTTTCTGTCTTCTTGTGTGTCGTCTCTTTCAAGAATCTCGAAGTCATGTCAGAACTTTATGTCATGTAATTAATGTTGTGTCAAAGATCATATTGTAAACCCCCAGATTTTTGCAAGAATTTTAAATTGGGATTTTTTTCAATTTTCTGGAATTTTTCGAAAATTTTCTGTAATTAAAATCAGGGATCCTAATTATTAAATGATTTTTATTTAATAATAAATAATATTAAAATATTATGGAAATAACATTTTTGGGTGTAAAATGAAAAACTGGACTTAGGGTAATTTTTCTGGAATTTATCGGACCCCGGATCTATTTTTAAATCACCTAAAACTATTTATTTATTTAATTAATTAATTAATTATTATTATTATTATTATTATTATTATTATTATTATTAGTTATTTTATCTCCGGCCCAGCCCAGCCCGCTCAGCCCGGCCCAGTCCCCTCCGGCCCAAACCCCTAACGGGTCGGGTCGGGTCCGCCTGAACCCGACCCGCCCGGACCCGCTCCCCAGCCCCCTCCCCCGCCTGACCCGCTCCCCCGCTCCGCTCCCGCCGGCCGCGCCGCCCGCCGCTCCGCCGGGCTCGCCCCGCCCTCCGCGGCCACGACCTCCTCTCCCCTCCGCCTCCTCCGCCTTGCCCGACCGCCTCCTCCTATTTAACCCCTCTCCCATTCTCCCTCCGGCCACCGTCGAACCCCCTGGCTCCGCTCCCGCCGGCCGTGCCGCTCCGCCGTCCACCGCCTTGCCTCGCCCCGGCCAGCCCCTCCGTCCTCCGCCCCTCGTCGACTCAGCCGCAGCCGACAGCAGCCGGCAGCAGCAGCTCGGGCAGCTCCTCGAGCCGCCTCCGGCCGCCCGCAGCGCCGACGAGCCCGGCCGCCGCCTCGCCGCGCTGCCCCCGGCCCCCTCCGCCTCAGCCCGGCCGCCCAGCCGCCGTCGAGTCTCCGGCCAATTCCCCAAACCCTAATTCCCAAATTCCCTCCCCCCCCCCCGTGTCCGACACAGGACACTGTGTCCTGTGTCGTGTCGGACACGTTTCAGACCCTGGTTTTCGGGTCCCCTTTAGGTGCGTGTAACTTTCGCCTCGTAGCTCTGTTTCCAATTCCGCAAATTGCGTTGTGAAGCCTGTATGACCCTCTCGGTGTCCGGATAAACTGTTCGGGACATCGCGTCCTGTGGTGATCGCACACCGCGATCAAAAAAAGGAAAAACCAGACCCTGTTTCACCCCGGAACTGAGTACGCTCCGCCAAACGGGACGACTTGGTCGCGTGTGGTCTTCACAGATACGTGCGCATCGTCGATACGGACGTGTGAGTTTTCGTGGAAGCTGATTCGGGTGTGCGTGCACACCGAAATCAACGCGTATCCACGGACATCGCCCCGTATTCGCCTTTTCTGTAATTCACCCTAACTTCTTGTACACTCGTCAGATCGAGACAAAACTTGCGCCATCGGACTCGTAGCGACACGCTGGTCCTGTGGGTCAAGTTTGGTTCAATTCTGAGAACGTTGACGAAATCGCGTGTCGTGGGCCCCACAAGCCCCGCTCGACGGGCAATTTTGTGATCGGCTCATCGGAATCCAATTCTGGAAGTTCCGTTGGGTTCGTATCAGCATTCCTGACCTGTTGACACTAAGTTTGGTAAATTTGGAGACCTTTGACCCGGACACGTTTTTCGGTGCAAAGCGGGCCCACCGGCGGACCCCGTTTTGACCCGAAACTGCCGTTTTTGCCCTTGTCTCCAAATTGGACCCAAGGACAGGCGTTTCTAGCTATTTGACATCTTCTGAGCGTGATGGTAATGTCTATTTCAGCTTTTGGATTCATCTCTGGAATTTTCCCCCGAGAGCCAATATTAATCAGATCCAAACAACAGGCAAGTACCTGCACTTCAAGTTTAATCTTTATATTATGATAATTAATTCCCTGCTCTACTAGTACCCTTGATAATTACACGTAGTGCTAGAATACTGAATTTCATGTCTTGGATACTGTATTTCATGTCTTGCTTTTCATGTCAGGTGGGAGAATACCTAGAAGGCATGTAGTTTACCCTTCCCCTTGTCATGTTTAATAGCTGTTGGTACACGACTGTACCTCAGCCGGATCTTGATTGTTCATGTTTAATAGCCGTCTATGATGGCCTGATTAGCCTTATAAACCCCTACATGCCAACTATGTATTCTAAAATAAACACAAGTTCACACAGATAGCTTATGGTCTTGTTGTAGTTCTTGCTGACTGTTATAGTTTCATTTCCTGTCTCATTTTTTTCCTGCTTTCTCATATTCCTGTTTATAGCATTAACTCTGAGATATTGATGTTCTTTTATGCAACTTTCTCAACATAATACTCAAGTTAATTGTCATGAATATTTAGTTTAATCTTGTTGTGCATTGTGTACTTTGCTCCTTTCCTGACTGGATCCGTTGTTTTAGGCGATGATGAGAACTTTGCCCCTACCTATTATGGCCCCTATGAGTTAGCAGGTGACACATATGAGGAGCCGGTTCCCACTCAGGAGACTACCTTTGAGGAGGAGTAGCCAGTTAGTTATTATTTTATTTTCCTTTCAGCATATACTCGGGTTTGTCCCCGATTTATCCTCTGGCTTGTATTAACTGTGGATTGGTTGTCACAGATTAAATATTATGAAATCTTAGCATTCCTATTTCCTGTGATTATTCTTACATGTTTATTATTGTGGATGAGATAGATACTTATTGATCCCAGAAATGACCTAGACAGCGTACTACCGCCGACACTGCGGCGTAGGCTGGACGTGCCCACGCACTCGTGCCCGAATAACCGGGTGCGGGTCGTGACACATATGCGGCTCCTAACTTCTTGGTTGTCTAGGGCGCATGAGTGTTCCTACAAGCTGGACAAGTCCCTTGGCCGCATGGGCTTTATCTGTGGCCTGCTTTTATTTTGAGGGTGCGTGGGCTCTATGCGGCCTGAATGACTTCAGATTTTTTATGCTTCTATACGAGGCTGCCGTCGAAAGGGGGAGGGTATGGCAGTGGCGGGTTAGGGTGTGTCATACACACCTTTCGGTATAATTGGTACGCGATAAGACTGTCCGTTTGGCGGGGCGCACTCCATATCACAAAATTTTAGTTTTAAAAAATCTTGGTCGTTTTGGAGGCCGAATAATTTAACACATAAAATAAATTAATAAAAACTAAAAGAACAATAATATTCTCAGTTATATTAAGAAGAAAACCCTTCAATTAGATTTTAAAAATATTAAACAGGTTGGTGGCAAATTAGGCATGAACATGGGGGTTTGGTGTTAAAATTCTGGACTATTTTTGGTCAGTTTTTTGGTCGATTTTTCAACCAATCTGGGACACGAAAACTCGTTCCGCTTGAATAAAAATCCTAGAGGGTTAGGTTATGAACGTACACGGATAAACCGCTCATAAAAAGAATCGAAGATGAAGAAGATATGATACCTTGAAGATGGAGCAAAACTGCACACATGTGCGCACGTGGGGCGGTGTGGACGGTGGCTGCAGCGGCGGCACGACGCGGCGGCGTCGGGGGGGTCAGCCGGAGGTCGGCCTAGGGGTAGGGTTAAGGTTTGAGAGATTAGGGTTAGGGTTTGGGAGATTATATATATATATATATATATATATATATATATATATATATATATATATATATATATATATATATATATATATATATATATATATATTAGAGAGGGAGAGAGAGATATATAGCCGCGGGGGGGGGGGGGGGGGGAGGGGGGGAAGCCTACGGGTTGGGTTTGTTGAAGGGGTAGATAGGATTAGTTAAGGTTTTAGGTTTAAGTTTAGGAGTTTAGTTTAGTTTAGTTTAGGTTTTTATTTTTATTTTTATTTTATTTTTTCTTTTCTTTTTCTTTTTCTTTTTCTTTTTCTTTTTCTTTTTCTTTTTCTTTCTTTCTTTTTCTTTCTTTTTCTATTTTATTATTACTATTACTATTACTATTTCTATTATTATTATTATTATTATTAGTAGTAGTAGTAGTAGTATTAGTAGTAGTAGTAGTAGTACTATTATTATTATTGCTATTACTATTATTATTATTACTATTATTATTATTATTATTACTATTATTATCATTATTAATAATAACTATATATTTATTAACATATATATTTACATATATAGATGAGGCTATATAAAAATTCTAAAAGAACATTTGCACATAGGATAAATTCTAGAAAACCTATCGCTTTTAACATGACTCTAAAAATAAAATAAAAATATCGTTTTATGGAATAATTCTAAATGGGTATTTATATAAGTAATTAAATCAATAAAAAAATTCTAATTAATTATAAAAATACTTTAAAGAAATTCAATAATTTAATAAAAATACTTAAAATAAAATTTAAAATTTTAGGGGGTTTACAGAGGACTATTCAGACTCTCGAGGATATGCTTCACACTTGTGTTTTAAATTTCAGAGGCTCTTGGTTGGATCATCTTCATCTGATAGAGTTTGCTTACAACAATAGTTACCAGGCCAGTATTGAGATATCACCATTCGAGACTTTATATAGACGAAGATGTCGCACTCCTCTATCTTAGAATAATGTTGGTGAGGGAGTCTTGTTGGGACCAGAGATGATTATGGATGCAGCTGAGAAGGTGAAGATCATCAGGGATAGACTTCGGGTGGTGCAAGACAGACAGCGGCATTGGGCCGATAGCCACCGAAGACCTTTAGAGTTTGAGGTATAGATTTTTGTTTGTTTGCTTGTGATTACTTTGTTGTTGATTGAGTGTTAAGGCTGTATTTTGTTCTAGGTTAGTGATCTTATATTCTTGCAGATTTCTCCGACACGAGACACTATTCGCTTTGGTGGAGGCAGAAAGCTTAGTCTATGGTACATCAGACCATTCGGTATTCTTGTGAGGGTCGGTGCAGTAGCCTACAGACTAGACTTGCCGCCTGTATTAGATCATATGTATGTTGTCTCTTTCAAGAATCTCGAAGTCATGTCAGAACTTTATGTCATATAATTAATGATGTGTCAAAGATCATACGCGGCTCCCAACTTCTTGGCTGTCTAGGCCGTATGAGTGCTCTTAGTGCTCTTACAGACTGGACAAGCCCCTTGGCCGCATGGGCTTTATCTGCGGCCTGATTTTATTTTGAGGGTGCGTGGGCTCTATACGGCCTGCATGGCTTCAGATTTTTTATGCTTCTACACGGGGCTGCCATCAGGAGAGGAAAGGAGTGGCAGCGACAGGTTGGGGTGTGTCACTACCATATTTCTAGATGAGAGTATTTTGGTCATTTAGTATAATTATTATTTAGTAATCAATATCTATTTATATTATGTTATTTATTTAAATTGTGTTTGTGCTATTTAATTAATTATTAGTGGGCTAGCTTATGTCTATTGGACTTGTCACTAGTGGACCCATTAGTTAGTCATGACAATATTATATTGAGCCCAACATGAGACCATGCCGATTAGACCATTTTTCTTAGTTAATTAAGGAGATTAGTTTAATTTAGATTAGTTTAAAGCATTTCCAATATAGCCCTTCCTAATTATTCCTCATATAGACATTTGTTGTTGCTTGAAGGGGAAGAAGAGGGGGTCGGCCATTTAGGGCTCTTCATTCTCTCTCATCTTCAATAGTTCATTCCAATTAGATCCCCAATTGTGTTCTTTTCTAAATTGACTCATCCCTCCACAAATTTAACCCAATTCACATCCATTCCCTTATAATTTCTCATTAAAGAAGCATTGGAGCTTGTATTGTAAGGAGCACTTGAAGGAAGAGGAATTGACAAGGAGATCGTATCCTAATTGTGTCCATTGAATATTCATTGAAAATTTATCTCCCAATAGATAAATTCTGAATCCAACACTTAATTGAGACTCTAATTCATGTATTTAATCATTAGGAATCATCCCTTGGCTTAGGGCTACCCATAGGATTAAGAATTAGGTCCACATGGCTTATATTATGAAAGTTACGTGATAATTTGTGTCCAATTATGAGAAATTACGAGATTGACACATCAACTGTGTGTCATGATACCAATTAGATCTAATTATACTTAGATCAGGGTTATAGGACTAGGTACGTGTCCACAATTGGATACGAGCATGTTGTATCATGGTATTTTGTGATACGGTGTGATACGGGGCTCATTTTTTGGCAATTTGTGTTAATGCCTTTCAATTTTCTTTGTAGCAAGTTTTTTTAGTTGTATTATGATGTTTATGATATGTACGTATGAGCAATATGGAGATTTAGAGGTTTTGGTATTCTAATTTGGTATGTATCATAGTGTATCATAGTTAGCATGCCAAGTGTTTGGTCTAATACTTTTATTTTGTGTGTGTGTGTGTGTGTGTGTATGTGTGTATGTGCTATATAGATGTATATATTATATTTATGGTAAATATATGAGAGTTAGTATATGAGTTAGTGTGTAAGGAAGTAGAGGATTCTTGATGGGGAGTGAAAAAAGCAGGGAAGAACTGTATTTGTATGCAGTAGGTGCACATAGTGCTGGTGTACCACAGTTCTTGGGGGCTGCTCTGTGGTAGTCCAGATTAGAAGGGGGTAGTCGGGTATATGTGCATGATGGTTCAATAGGTGTATAGTATTAAGTAGCTCGGGTATCATGTTGTATCAGCAGCATAGGCTGCATAACAGCAATAGCAGTATGTAGCAGCAGCATATACATTAGCAGTATGTGTGCTCGGGTTAATTGAAGTGAGGGTTGCACGTGTGATGGAGAGTGGTGTTGGTGTTTGGCTTTTGTAATATTCAGGATGTGGGGTTTTGATTTTAACAGAAATAGCAGTAGCAATAGTAATAGAGATACAGTAGCAGCAACAAGAAGCATCAGCAGCAGCTAGGTTGCAGCAACAACTAGCAGTAGCAGCAGTAGGTGCAGCAACAGCTAGCAATAGTAGTAGCTAGGTGCAGCAGCAGCTAGCAGTAGCAACAAACAAGATATGGCAGTTGCAGCATATATGCTTATGGGTTAGTATGTGAGAGTACCATGGCAGCAAGTAGCAGTTGATGCAGCAGTGATACATTGGATGTTAAGATGGGTAGTGTACAGAGAATTGGGTCCAGTTGGTCTCGGGGTTGATGAGGTAATGGAGATAGAGGTAACATGTTACAACAGCAACATGTCCATCTTAGCAATATGTAAGTATGGATGGGGGTTAGCATGTAACAGTTATGGGCTCGAGTAGGTATCAGTTGCTTTAGTTAATGTGTATCAGTTAATATGAGGTAGAGTTAAGTTATTGATAGATATCATAAGTGTGTGTGTGTGTGTGTATAAGAGTTATGTATAGATATATAGAGTATCTTATTTATATAGATATTAATGCTATTAGCTAGAATTGGCTAGTGCAGCTAGTTAGTGGCTAATATGGGTTAATTACTTTAGTGTGGACCTAGAAACTTGGGTTTGACTAAATTTGGCTAGTGAGACCTAGTATGAACCTAGAAAATTATCCTTAGTACATTTTGTCTCATTTCTCACTTTATAATACCAAGTAACAGGACATTCATATTTAGGTGTGTGACACCAGCTCGGATACCGAGATATATTATTTGTTCAGGACCACAAACGAGTACATTCTCTTATAGTTTCATTATTTGATAGCCTCTATATTTCATGTATTTAGTATTAATATATTTGATTCTTGACATGATGGTTTCACGGATTGGTATACGTGGATCTTGGTCATGAGATGTTATTATCGTGGTTACTCAGTGATCTTCGTGTCGTGCTTCGTGATTACTCAGTGATTACCATAATATCTTAGTGATTAGCAACCTCCCAGTTTTGAGCGTACGGGGGAGTCTTTGGTATGCCATCTCCGAAAATCTATCTATGGTCTCATCTTGATTGCTTCAGTTCTAGTTCACTCAAAGTGAGCACCATTGGCGTTTACGGTTAGACTTTAGTCTAATGGGCCACTTGCTGCTAGCTATCGGGTGACCATATGATGTTGACCTAGTCCTATTCAGATATTCACGACCAAGAGGTACTGGATTCTCTTTCGGATAGGCCCTGAAAGAAGAAGGAAGGCTGGAATGCTAATACAACAGACATCTGTCTATTCTCTAATTCACCCGACCCGATAGCTTGTTGAGAAGCACGCTTAAACAGCTCTGTCTTTGGTTTTCTCGGTGAATCCTTTGATTTGATAAATGACGAGGCTATATACATCTAGGACTTTGACTCCTCGTTCGATCGCCATTCAAAGTCCAAGGATACAAGCTTCGTACTCTGCCATGTTATGTGTGCACTGGAATCCTAGTTGTGTAGCCGCCGGTACTGGATCACCTCTGGGGCACGAGCTTCCCCTTGAGCTTACGGTCATATGAGGGGGAGGGGCCTTGTGCAGTAAACCCCCTACGGGCGGTCCTCCGTCATCGTCAAGTAGTAAATAGTCAAGTCGCCCCCGCGAAGCTTTCGGGAAGAGGGGTAGTCTTGTGCGTAAGTATAGCATTTCTGGTCGAACCACCGAACCACACATCTTTTTTTGGTGGGAGGGTACTCCAGTAGTGAACTCATTTATTTGCCCTTTTTAGAATAAATCTGTTTATATAAATGAGTTTACTTAAATATTTTTAAATTTTTATTTTCAACAGATTATTTGAGATAGGCAATTATGAAAGGATCTTTTTCTCAAAAAAATAAATTCTAAATCTCAAAAGAACGACCCTAATATTTCGGGTTAAAAGTATGGATGCTCTAAAGGCAAGCCTGGGGCCCGACGGGTTCTACCCGAGTCGAATCTTCCTCGAACAAAACTCAGGGGACAGCCAAATATCGTGATCATAGTGCATGATATTATAGACCGTGCAGTGCGATATATGCGTTATAACGTGTCATGATTTGGATCCGTGTACTAGTCGGGGGTTAGAAAAGTAATAGTAGATATGTGATCATACCTGATAGCCCATGATTTAGTATAGCCCGTGATAGTTAGCGGATCATGTCACTTACGCGTGATCACACTAGCTAACCTTTTATATATAGCACGTGTTAGGCCCAAGCCGATCACATTATCTTACTAATATTTTAAGGCACATTTATTATTTTATTTTTTTTATTCCAGTTCATTATATTATTGTTCCTCACCATAGTATTCTCAGTTCTTGCCATTATTTATCGTGATACTCATTCTCATGATATTTGCTAGTTCAGTTATTTCCATCATTTATGCTCATTGTTATTACTGTTTCATAGTTTTTGTCAATTATTGGAACTGCTATTTGGGTTGTACTTTGTTCTAATCCTGACTGGATATATTTTTCAAATGATTCATTAGAGGACTGGTGTCCTACTCACTACGGGCCACGGGATGGTGAGCCAGTTGAGTTATCACCCGTAGAGCCTGTTGAGTTAGCACCAGCAATTGATGAGGCATAGTTAGTTTATTCTTGATATTGTATATACCAGTTAGACTTTGGCATTGTATTATTATTTGAGATCTTATGTTGAGATTAGACTTGGACTTGTGATATATTTGTGACTCTTTTCTTTCCTTCTATTCCATATCGTGCCTTATCATCATCTAGTTTGTTATTATGATTTAGTATTGTTTACCATTACCATATTATCATATTGTCCTCCATTTGGAGTTGAGATAGCATGACATGTACCTTATATATATATATATATATATATATATATATATATATATATATATATATATATATATATATATATATTGTGAGATATTTAGATAGTATTATTGACCTAGACAATGTTCTACCGCTGATGTGGCGGCGTAGGCTGGATGTACCCACGTATTCATGCCCTTACACCGGGTGCGGGTCATGACAGGGTGGGGTTGGAGTAGAGGGGGTAGCATGGGTAGAAAGGGAGGGGAGAGGAGGGTAGTTTAGTAAAAAAAACTTAATAAAAAATTTAACGCTGGAGTGACGGAGGGTATCAAGTTAAAAATATTAGTTAGAAGAGGGTATTAAGTTATTACCTATCAAAGTTAAAGGTATTAATTAAAAAACTCGAATAGTTGAGGGTAGCAAGTTACAATTTAGCCATAATATAATAATAAGTTTAGAATAATTAAGGTAATTGTCTTTTAGTCTTCCAAAATAGTCTTCATAAATATTATAATAATTATGTCTTTTTAGTCGTCCTACTAATAATATAAAATAATATAATAATTTATACCACTATTATTTTCTCGTTTTAAGTATTATGAAATATGTGGAAAACACGTGCATATATACTAGTATCATATAATAAAAAAAGTTTAGCTTTACCGTGGAACTTATCTTTCCAAATATATCCTTACATATATTTACTAATTAAAACTATTAATTAAACTTAATAGGGACAACTAGGTAATTACGAGAGCTATCCTTTGGTATTGCTAAATATTATGCAGGTATAAAATAATATATATAATATAATAATAATTTTATATATAAAATAATATATATAATAATATAATAGTACTAGTATAATAATAAATTTAGAATAAATAAAGTGGTTGACTTTTACTCTGTCTAAGTAATCTTAATAAAGATTAGAATAATAATTACTCTTGCACAAGTAATCTTAATAAAGATTAATAATTACTTTTGCATATGCATTTATCTAGTTCTAAAATAATGCTAAGAGCATCTCCGTCTTTGAAAAAAGTTGTTGCCACATAGGAAAAACAAAATTTTATTTAAAAATCCTTATAATGCAATTGTCAAGTAAATTGTAAAATTTATATGGCAAAAGTTATACAAGACAATGTGAAGTTGGTTGTCTAGTTCTAGTTAATGCACTTGACAATGTCTTCACCTCCATGTCATCAATTATGAATAAAAATATTTAGAAAAAAAGAAGAAGAGGAGAAGTTGTATTAAAAGTTGAAAAAAAGTAAGCATCTTAATACTTCTGCATTGGAGATGACTTTTCTACTTCATTGTCTTTTGTGAATATAGTTGTCACCTAGAAAATATATTGTCTTGTATCTCATGCCACATAGGAATCACAACACATTACAAGACAATATGGATGTAGATGCTTTAAAGGGACGTCAAAATCTGACTACTGACAATATAATGTGACAACTTATATGTTAATAATATTAAGGCTAAATTACAACTTGATACCCTCAACTATTCGAAATGTTCAACTTAATACCCTCAACTTTGATAGGTACTAACTCAATACACTTTCTCAACTAATATTTTCAACTTGGTACCCTCCATCACCCTAACGTTAGTTTTAATGTTAAAAAAAATTAAATTAAATTCCTAAACTATCCTCCTCAACCACCCAACCACCCCACTGCTGCCACCCCCCCTCCCCTCCCTACCCCATACCCCGTCGCACGCCACCCCCCTCCCTCGTTGTAGTTCCTTCACGCACCACCCACCCAGCGCGCTCGCGCCCGCCGCGTCTGCCGCGCTTCCCCTGCGCGTGCGCTGCCCGCGCCTGCCTCCCCCCCCCCCCCCCCCCCCCTCTCCTCTGGTTATCGACGTCGGAGAAAGAGGGGAGGGGGCTGCCAGAGAGAGGAAAGTTTTTGGAAGGATATTTTTGTCATTCTCTATTTCGATTAATACCGTTAGGAGGAAGGGTATTAAGTTGATACCTATCAAAGTTGAAGGTATAAAGTTAATCAATTTCAGTAGTTGATGATATCAAATTATAATTTAGTCTCATAGTAATATAATAGTTTAATATATAATTAATTTATAAATTATTATATTATGTGATGAGCAAAATATAATCACGGCAAAGAAAGATCCGTGCATTCACAAAAGCATTAGTAT